>VXAU01004938.1:397736-445233 GCA_013399695.1 Formicarius rufipectus
ATCCTCTTCCTTCGGCTTGTGGCTTGTTGGCCTCTGGGCTGGAGCCTCCGATGTAAAGATCCCTCATGACTGGGCTGGCCGCCGCTGGGCTCCCTCAGGAAAGCCCGATGTAAGAGCCCTGGCTAGCGATGTCATCTCCCTCTCTCTTGGGCACAAGGAACTCTGCAAATCCAGGGACTGGGAAAAAAAAAACCGTGAGGAAAACAAGGGAAGAAACCAAACTCAGGCAGAGGTTTCTCCCTGAGCCGTCTCTCCCCTGCCAACTGCAAAACCAGAGTGTCCGCTTCCCCCACTCCGTAAATCACCAGTCACCTTGCTTCTTTTGTTAGAGGCAAACGGATGAAGATAGGCCCATTCGCCCCCCATTCTGGTGGTAGGGGGAAGAAAATTCCACTAGAGTCTGAAACTATAACACAGAGCAATAAATTTTGAAGTATCCAATCTTTTTGCATAGCATGTCAAAGAAGTCAGGATGTGTGATCATTTCCTGCAAAAAGAATGGAAGGATCAGAGTTAGCAGGCAGAAGGCAGCTTAACCAAGGTGTGAAATTCAGTTCTAGACAGCAAAACTGTGTTGTCTGCATGTAGGCTGGGTGTCTGAGCTCTCACCATTCACAGATGAGATGTGGTTTGTTACTGCTGTGTGAACAGAGGTGTCCAGTGCCATTTCACACACCGTAAAGCAGCCGAGACACCCTGGTAGAATCAGAATCTTTTAGACTGGAAAAGACCAACCTGAACAATTGGATTGTTGAGCCCAACCACAGGACTGGTAGGTAAGACATAAGACCAACTGGAGGCCCATGTCTTTCTGGACCCCACCTGGGTCACTAGGTGCTTTGCTTATCTATGTGACTTGATTCCCTCTGGCTGGGCAGCTGAACTGCTCTTCCAGCTGTTCCTCAGATCCCCACAGACTGTAGTGGGTCATAGGTAGGGGCAGATGTCTGTGTTTCCAACTGAATGCCAAGGGTTTCATTTCCATACTATGATGTCTCCAAACTCCTCAAGCTGCAATTCTTACCCAGAGCTCTCTGCAAATCAATTTTGTTAAGCCACTTTCTTTTGTTGCTCTTGCTTTTTAACTCTTCTTGAAGATACTTAAATTTGGCAATTTTCTCCCTATCCTTAGGATGAATTGCACCCAGAGCATGAAACAAAGGTGCTACCACCCTGTTGAGTGTGCACCCGGCTGAACATTGAAGGCACTGGTATCACTTCAGTGATAAAACTGCAATCAGACACGGCAGGTTCAGGCTCCTGACTTTGCCTCAGCCATCAGGCATGCAAAGAGCAAACACTGACGCCCCCAGAGCTGCTGGTCTCCTCTCCTCTGAGGACAACTGATTCGGGCTGCTCCGCACACACAGGTGTAGTACAATATACCCACAGCACACAGGGCTCCCAGGTGCAGGGTGAAACTGAATAAATACTCTCTGCACTGAAGGGATGTTGTGGAGAGGACAAGCAAGGTAATGCTCTCCAGCAGTGTTTTGGTCTGTAGCATAGCTCCATCTAGAAACAGCAGCTGAGTGACTCAAAAATTCCAGGAATGTTCTCAGCATGAATGAGCCCAGGCCTCTCTCTCTCGAGAGCAGCTGGGATACTTCCCAGGATAGATCTTCCTCCTGGTAGATCTCTCTGCTTTGATATGTTATGTCCTAGTTGGTGTTCTGGCATGGCATCCCATAAAACATGTATATATTTACTTTGCCAGTAACACAAAGGCTGGACTGTTCCCCTTTTGCAAGTTTGAGAAATGAGGCACAGAGCTAAACATCCAAATTCCCAGACAGAGATTTGCAAATCCATCCAATCTTGCTTTCATTTAAACCCAAACATTCAAGTTCACTAACATGTAATCTGCTCATATTTAGACAAAGTATGGCAGAGCAGAGAGCCACAAAATTACTATTTTAATAGAATTCTGGAAATAAATAATAATGCATTTAATTATTTACTATCATTACCACGTGTTCCCACAAGACGGAGATAGTGTGTTACCACTGGACAACAACTAGCTATTCTAAAAGAGGATTATCCTCGTTTTCCTTTCCTGATTTGACTGGCTTCCCACTGCAGTTCGTTTGACTAAGGTGTTAAAAGCTGTAGCAGTTTTAAACAGAGGCAAATGAGTCTGTCCTAAGTTAAGCAGCCTTTGGGTCGTCACCATTTACAGGCACCACTTACAGACTGGCACATCACAGCAAGCTGAGGTCAGTGCTACCTTCATTAACCCGCAGATGAGTCAACTCTTTAAGATACAAACGAATGGAACTGCTCTTAAGAGACACAAAAATGTCTCAGCTGAAGAAGAAAACCTCCATCGTGGGAACAGGGCTTGGTCACTCCATGGAGAGGAAAGCTGAAGCCCTTGCAACGCAGCATTTCTGCTGTGTCCATAAGTGCCATGGCAAAGGGAGCTGAAGCAGCCGGGGCAGCCACTGGTGCTGCTCTGCTTCGGAGAGGAAAACACGTAGCCGTGTTGTTGTCATTCAGAGAAGGAGTGGAAGGAAGAAATAAGCAATATGCTGAGATGGAAATGGGTAATGAAGATATATTTTGAACCTGATGTAAATCCTGTTTGGTGACGTGCTGGTGAGTCAAGCGGGTGGGTGGAAGTGATTTTACATAATAACAGTATCATCTGCTTTCTCCTTTTGCACTGACACACAACAGCAAACACAGGCTCTGTGCAGCAGCCAGTGAGTCATATGCTGTGTTTCAACCTAAAAGGGCTGAAACCTCAAAATATTTACAGTTGCATTTCACATCTCAGTGCAAAATGGCATTGGGAGCCGGCAAGTGTGGTGTACTGTTATTTTGGTTTCCCCTGAACTGACCACATCAGATCCATGCATCAAAAATGTGGTGGAGTCTTAGGAAAAAGCTGCTTCAGGATCCACAGTGTTCAGGTAGAATAAAAGAAGACAGACATGAATAGGAGGACAGGCTCTTTCAGAATTAGCACTTATAAAGAATGAGGCTGAATTGAGAATAATTGTACTGAGGTAAGTTTTCGATATGATTTTCAAATAAGCTCAGCAGCAGCACTGAAGCTCCGAGGAAGACACACATACAAAGGATTGTGCTGAAGCTTAGAAAAGAAGTACTTATTGAATGGAGATGACTTTTTTTTCTCCTTTTTTAAACATTTTAATTTTTATATGACAAAACATGCTTTAAAATTCAGCATGGTTGCTCCTAATTGAGCTCTTACACGCTGATAACACAAATGTAATCAGATCCTGCCAATTTCCATATCCTTTTTGACATCCCTTGGCACTGCAGGGAACAGAAACAGAGCCTAGCAAAAGAAGAGACCAAAGTACTGTATTTTGTCAGGTTTATAGCTGACTGAGCGTACTCTGTAGAATTAGAAATTCCTTGGCTTACAGAGTTTTCCTAACACAGTACACAACTAATGGAGTGTCTGCCTACTTCCTTTTAAATTGCATTTAGATTTCCCTGCACTGTTGCTTTAGGCTGTTAGAGCATCTAGTCTGTAACAAAACAAATGAATTACCTATAAACAATTAAAATGGAGCCGTACCTGCTTAATCTTGTAATACCCACAGAGAGAAGAATATATCTGAAGGAAAAAGTCAAAGATATTTTAATTAAGATTTAAGTATTAGAGCCATAAAATGTCAGAGTCATTCTGCCAGGAACATCTGAAGCGATAAATGTTTACCCAGTATGATACTTAGTTACATAAAATACTGGTTTCATAACTACACTTTATGATTTACCTTCTTAATTAGGGACAAAATGTAGTCTTGGAACAGAGTACAAGGTAAACAGATTTTATGTGGAGGAGCTCTGCAGAGACTGGGGTAAATGAGAATAAATCCATCACTGCTCTGCGCCGCTGCTCTGTTTGCAGTCTGAGGGTTCCAGAGGCGTTATGGCTGGTGCCAATGCTGGTGTCTGCAAGGCAGCAGCAATTGATTTGCACCCTTTTAGGGATAAACGCAATAGCTCTTTTCTCTGGGGAGTACCACTCAGAAATTCTCTGTGTGAACAATTTTGAGCCTCTCTCTACATTATCCTTTCCTACTTACACTTAATATCCTTGCTGGATATTACATTTGATGTGGCTTTCCTCAGGCTCCTTAACCAATAGATATGTGAATACTCCCCAAAAAGTCTGGTACACAGCTGACCATTTTTTTTTCCTCAGAAAACAATTTTATTTCACCAGCTGCCAGTTTATTTGGACAGGTCTGGGACAGCCAAAGGGACTTCTACCTTCTTTAAGAAGGAGATTTCAGCTGGATTGTCACAGCCTAGCAGTACTTTGTAAGATGTGTTTCCATGGGTAGCTATTGTGCTCTCCAAACACTCTGGTGAAGGGAATGGAGGTTTAAAACAACCATCAGCTCTTGATGTCACAATGCAATATAGCCAAAGCTTCTTTATTGTGCCCATTTTCATACCTCCCCTTTTTTTCATCCCTTTGAACTATTTGAAGTCATGAGAAAGTAACTGAGAAGCTATTTTCCATGAGGACAAATACACCTACCCATTAGCAAGCTCGGTATGTATCCCTGTGGGACCCCACTTTCCTGAAACCCCAGTATCCACCATCATCCAATACCACATCCCTACTTCTATGGAGTGGTTGTAATCTACTTTCCATCCTTGACTGCATTCCAAGTGTAGCAAAAGGCACTGCTGCTGCTCAGTTCACAAATGCAGCAAACATTCTCATGCAGCTTTGAAATGTTGGAACTCCCAGTGTGTCAGACGTTAGATGGAAGCAAAGATTTTGCCTTTCCACATGCCGATACTGGAGATTCCTTTGCAGAGAGCACACGGGAAAAACACGATGGGCACAGCACAGACGTGCACACCTGGCCCAATTTTCCATCACAGAGTATCAGGAAAAGGCCATTCAGAGAGGACACTGGTGCCTGCCATGTGATGGTTTTCCTCTACTTGCTGGGAAAGTCAATATGATTGTACTGATTCTAAACCTTCCACTTATGTAAAACTTACAGTTTGTTCACTAGGAAACATTTGTTATTCACAGGGGAAGGAGCCTGGACCCTGACAAGTGCAGGTCAGCATTAAAGTCCAGCTGTGGTTCAAAGACTGAGAAAACCTGAAAGAAACGACTCCAAAATTTTCTTGATAGTAGATCATCACAGGATGTGCTGCCAGGGTAGTTATTCCCAATTAAGAGTCTGGTAAATTACTCTTTTTGGGTTTTTAATCCAATTTGAAATGCAATTGTTAATCTCGGATGGAGGAATTCAAGGCCTTGCTCTCTGTGTGGATGATGGGATTTGAGGTTCTGTTTCAGAGTAATTTTCAAACATGAGAAAGATGCAGTGAAAGAGTGAGTTAATTAATTTCTTCCAATTTATGAGCTGTTTGGAGGCATCTTACCAAACCTTCAACTGTAGCTAATATCAAGTATCACCTACCTATGTCCAGGAAGCTGTGAATACTAAACTGAAAACTTTTTGAGTAGCCATGTGAGATAAATGAATGCTACCATTTCCTTTTTGAAAAAAAATAATAAATAACACAGAGCTCTGTGAAAATTGCATGCTATACATCGGAAAACTATTTAAGAGAAATATTTGAGCAATCAAGGCAAGAAAGTTATATTTTCCAAGTGCTCACAACAGTAAAGAGGAATGCTTGATCATTTACTTGAGGTAAATACCTGCAGTTGGGAGGAAAGCTGACACAAGTATACAGTGTGAAAGCTTTAAAGGCAGTCTTGCTTCCACACATATTGGAAGCCCAGAATGATCTCAAATAGGTATAACACAGCTAAATAATTACATTTCTCCTCAGATACACAAAACACCTTACTAGAAAGAACATGTTTTAAACACAAATTCTTCTCTCCCCTCTAATAATGTCCTTGGACCACAGAGGTCCTGGGTAAGTGAGCAAACTGACCTCCTGTCTGCTTTCTGGAGTGAAGAGAACAGGTTTGTGAGAAAAACTGGGACCTAAAACCAGATTTAATTGGTGTTCTTGCTAAACACCATCTAACAGAACAGGAAGAGATGCCAGACAAAAAAAAAAAAAAAGGCAGGACATCTTTTCCTAAATCTGCTATTACTTCTTCTACTTCTTCTGCACTCAGCACTGAAAGGTCACTGAGATACAAAAGAATTAACTTGACCCACTAAATCTGAGGGGAAAATTAATAATGGGTCCTGCCACAATTCCATATGGATTTCATGAGGGAAAGTGTCTTTTCATTATTTTAACCCCATTTTAGAGAAACTGTAAATGTAACCCTGAGATCCTCTTCCCTTCTTTATTCCTTGCCCATCCAATCCCTCTACTTCCCACCCCTGTTTTTGAAGTAGCGTATTTGGACACCAATGTACACAGAGCAGATTGGCAGTGTGAGTGTGCATCAGGCAGCACAAAACCAGAGCAAGTTAAAATGCAGTCCAAGCTCCACTAACAAGACCTCTGGGAGACCACCCTTTTTCTAATAATTATTGGAGAGAGGTCAGATTTTACTGCCTTAATCATCTCCTGGCATGAGGGTAACAGCATGACAAATTAAATTTGCTCAAAAAAAAATTGCATTCTTAATCCCTCTCCTGCCAGGCTACACCACCTCAGGTGCTGAAGTAAAGGAAGAAAAACAAATTGTAAAGTTTCTCCCCTCAAGAGTTCTGCAGATTTCAATTCTTCCCTCACACATTGCCATCGACCTCTTCCTGCCCTACAGTGACTGCTCTCTGCCTGGCTTCACCAGCATATTAGTTCCCATCAGATTACACCACTGGAGGAGATGGAGTCAGGCCAAGCATTCATCTGACTCTGGGTATTTTCTCTGTTTCTCAAGGTACATTTCCTTTTCTATCCACTTTCTTGCCCAACATGATTCTCGGTGCACAATTAATATTATCGAATTCATATTCTTGTACCTGTTTCATGCCAGTCACCCTGCACTTCCCTGCCACAGGTTGTGGTACTTTATAGCTGCAGCACGTGCCCTCTCACACCGTGGCTGTGTGCCTCAGGGTTTGCTATTAGGCTCAGGAAGGAATCAGAAGGGTGCAGATATATTGAACATTGTGCCCTGCACACTCAACAGTCAGAAGCAATTTTCTTAGTTAATTAGAATGAATTCTGATACAAAGGTACCCACAATTGATTGCATTTGGCTCTTTTAACAAAATAAGGCATTTTTTTTCCTCCTAGTGTCTTAAATTAATTTTTAATACACCAAAGAATAAAATAAGAGGGGTTTCAAACTGAAGATTTAGGTAGGGTCATTTTAGGGTAGATTTAGATTAGGGACGAGGTAGAAATTCCTTACTTTGAGGGTGGTCAGGTGCTGCAACAGGTGGCCCAGAGAAGTTATGGATGCCCCCTCCCTCAGCATATTCAAGGCCAGCATGGATGGGGCTTTGAGCAACCTCGTCTAGTGGAAGGTGTCCCTGCCATGGCTGGGGTGTTTGAATGAGATGATCTTTAAGGTCCCTTCCAAGGCAAACCACTCAATGATTCCATAAAAGTTCTAGCTGTCGAAAAAAAATTCCAGTTTCAAAAAGTAGTTCTCAGTTCCACTAGGAATTGATGAAAATAAAGTTAAACCATTTACTTATTAGAGCTAATTAACATCTTTTGTGTTAGTCATACAAAATTTTAAAGTGGTTTGTTTTTTTTTTAAATTCAAAATTACACCAGCAGCTTAAATACAAAGGCAGTAATAGTTACCCCATTGTTTTTCTGCAGTAATTTTCATCTTGTTCTACCAAAAGTGGAAATTTGAAGGGTGATGTGAAGTGCTAGTGCAAAGCAGGAACCACTGTAGGGCTCAAGGAAAATGAACATTATTCAATATAATGCTTTCAGATCCCACTTTACATTTATGGTCTAATTCCTCTCTAGTGGTGCTGGTAATGATAGAAAGAAAGAGAAGCCTTATGCTATTCTCCTGTAAGTGGCTTTCCAAGGGTTTGAAAGCTGTGCTAGGAAAAATAAGTGTCAGAAGATGAAGTTCCTGCATGCACAACTAGAACTGGAATTTGCATGATGTGAAAGTACATATGCCAGCAGATGCCGTCAGAGCCCCTCCAATTTCCAAGCTGAAATGAAGCAAGATAAAAAGGCTCCTCCAAGGTTCCGTTCCAGCGTGTACTTTGTCTAGTGCTCACTCTAGAAAGTTGCTTCACACACTTATAGTGTGATACACTTACTGTGTTGTTGAGGTTTTTATTTGGAGACTCAGGCATGTCTGGCAGCTTTTTCTGGGCCATGCCCTATGCCGACCCAGGGCACACACAGTTCCTGGGAAGTGGGATGTGTGTGAGACTTCTTTATTGGCTTCAGACACCACTATATTCCATTGTTCTGGGAACCGTTTGCTGGTGGGGTGGTCTTATTGAAATATAATCTCTGTTGAAATCCTCCTTTTATAAAAATAAAGTATTTGCAACCCAGAAAAAATATTACCCCAGTGATGAAAAAGTGGCTGCTTCCTCCCAGACCACTGCCCCACTGACCTTGGCAGCACAAGTACAGGAGCAATAATTGTCAGCAGCACCCCCATGGATGAGGGATCTCATCACATCTCAGTTAGAAAATAAGATTGTTGTGAGTCAGTATTTAAGTGGGAAGCTGCTTAGAAACGTCTCAGCAGTGGTCTGCTTCAGGAAGCATAATGTGTGATACAGAAAGAGTTTTCAACCTGAAACAGCAGTTTTGGGCCTGAATCACTTCAGAACCAGAACATAGGACAGAGCAGCTGGGATGAAAAGCTAAGGCCGATATGGAATCCGCTTTAAAATCTTGTACCAGCCTCTAGAAACAAGAGCTTTTAGCTCCAGAGAGTTTGTTCCTACTTTCAACTTCAATAACAGGACAGCCTGATTCTCTCCATATTTCAGTGGATGTATCTTTTTTAGCCAATAGCCACACTGTGTAATGGCATGAAACACGGAACATAACTTCTGTATTGCTCTGTTGGTTGTCTTAGCAGAGAGTCATTCCAGCTGCTCTACTGCAGGATGATTCCAGGAGAGCATTTATCTGGGATATATTCTCCTTCTCATGACATGATCCCACATGGAGCTGGCTCCAACCCCGACAGGGACCTTGACAGACAGCTATTGCAATACAAACTGCAACCACCATCTGTGACTCAAAACACTGCCTAATCTCTGTGCCTGTCATTTAGATTACCCTGAGCATAAGCCTAAACTATAGTCTGTTTTTCAGGAATCTCATTCTCTCAATTGCTTCCCAAAGTGAAGTACTTCTGGAGTTCAGCACTCAGTATTTGCACCTTTCTACAGCAGCAAAACACATAACGCCAAAGGTGGAAGCAAAGCTCTCCCGGCTAAATCAGGGAAGGGGCAGATGTTTTAGTGAAACGGAGCACAAGACCCAGTCTGGGTACATGAGTGGGGCCGGGAGGATTGCTGTGCCGTGCTAACTGTGGCACGCTGGAATGTGCGAGTAAATCCCGTCCGTATAGATCCCTAACAGGGGGAGGAGGGAGCGCCTGTGCTGCTCCCGGGGGGACCCCCGGCGATGCGCAGCGATCGGCGCCGGGATGTGAGAGCGGAGAGAAGTGGGAGGCGAAGGGCGCGGGTAGCGGGAGGAGAAGGGGAGGGGACAGCCAGGAGAGGAGGGGAGATAATAAAGCCGGGGAGAAAGGGGAGAAAGGCGAGCGGAGCCGGGAGAGCCGGAGGAGCGGGGATGGGGCGGGGGGCGTGAGCGGCGCCGCCGTGGCCGGCGGGGCGATGGTGCCGGGGCGGGGAGTGCGGCTGTGAGCGGGGGCTGCGCCATGGGCTGCGGAGGCAGCCGGGCCGACGCTATCGAGCCCCGGTACTACGAGAGCTGGACGCGGGAAACCGAGTCCACCTGGCTGACCAACACGGACTGCGAGAGCCCGCAGCAGGAGGGCGGCGGCGCCGAGCCGGGCGGTGAGTGCGGGGACCGCGGGGCGGCGGCGGCGGCACACGCGGCGTGGACACCCGCACACTCACGGCGTGGGCACCCGCACACTCACGGCCGGAGGGTGCGGAGGGTGGCGGGGAGCGTGGCAGGGAGGAAGGGAGGGTGCACCACCCGCGCTGCCCGCTGTGAGTGGAACACATTCCGCCCGTGCTAAGAAATGCAGGCGCCCAAGTCTGCGGTAAACCTGCCGCGGCGGCGCGGAGCGCTCGGAGCGCCTGCACTGCCCGGCCCGGAGGTGTTCAGGATCTGATGTTCAGGGACCCTGATGTTCACGGTCTGGAGACCCGCCCACGGCGCTGCTCGGCTGTGAGCGAGTCCATATGAACCCCCGCAATGTGCGATAGCGTCACCAGGAGGGAAGAGAATTTGGTCTTTGGGGGTCTTGCTTTGTAATACATGGGTTTTCTTTTGCAAAAGAAGTAATTTAGGAAATTGATTTGAACTAAGAAAAAAGTAAAAGTGTGCAGCCTTCTTCCACGCTACTTGTGACACCTTCTGATATGCAGAAAACTCACCGGAGCGTGGGCTGCACAGGAGTTGACCTGCAAGTTTGAATTTCCCAGTTCTTGTCAGTGTTCCACATCCTTCGTTGTGCGCCTGGGGTATTTCAGTAGAGACAGGTATGGGAAAGGGAATGAGGAGCTCTGATCTGTTGCGGAGTTTAAAATGTCTTAAGAATCTTTATGTGCTGCAGTCGTGACTAGAAATGTCAGCCTAGGACCAGAAATTCATCATCCTACGTATTGTACAAACACAGTATGAAAATAGTCACTGCCCCAGATTGATTGTAATTTCCATGTAAAAAGCAGTAAATGCCTAGAGGAAAAGAAGTGGCTTTACAGGCTGTTGTAGCAATTAACAAGAACAAATTATGAAACTGCAGGAGTGAAAATTCACAAAGGTGGGCATGACAGGCTGGGTGGAGTAGGGAGATCATGACTCTCTGCTGACCAGAATATGACAGGGAGCAAAAGGTCACAAAGGGTCTGTATTTTACTCCAGAAGGCTAGGTAGTAAACACATGTGAAATTATGAGAATTTGAAGGTGAATAAGTCTATGAAATGCTGTATTAAAGAAGATTATAAAAGGATTTTAAGGAGGTTCAAGTTTGAATTACAGGTGTCTGTCTCATCTTCAGCAATGAAGGCTAAACAAACGGAGTGTTACCTCTGTACCCATATTTAACATTATCTTAGCCACGTTTACTTTCGTTTTACTTTGCCTAAACGTCATAAACAGAAGCCAGATAGTCCAAGATTTGATATTGAGTAGGAGGTAGTAAAGAGGTAGATCAGTAAGTATTCCTCCTAGAAACATGCAATAAATCAATTTGTGTTTAGAGATGAGAATACCAGAGATAAGGAGGACACTCAAGTCCAATAAAGACTGAAAAACTTTACAAGAAAACCTTGCAAAAGAGATCAGAGGGAAGGGAATGGCGAGAGGACAGACTAGCAGGAGCAAAAGAAGGACTGGTAGTACTTAAGTAAGTGCAAGACTTACCCCTCACATCTGTAGTGATGGCAGCTCAAGGAACATGAGGAGCACATACTGCTCCCAATAAGTGCCTGGAAAGTCATAAAGTACTTAATGGAGAGCTGCTGCAGGGTAAAGGTTTGAGGTAGGAAAGGAATAGGAATAAGGGGAGGTATCCCAGGGAACTAGAAACAGTATGTTAAGTGAATTTACAGATGAAAGGGGAAGGAAGGAGAAGTTGGAGAGGCAAATGAGGTAAAGTATGAGTTTAAGACATGAAGAGGAAAATATGCCTGTATTGTGAGAAATGAAAACTACCTAAGATTGAGAGACAAAAGAGAAGAATAAGGGAGGGGATGAGAGCAGGATGGGAGTGACAGGGAGAGGGGTCATGACATTGATGTAAGTCGAGGTAGGAACACTGTAACTGGGACACAGAAACAGAGGAGGCAGCCAGGGTAGGGGGCACCAGCCAAAGGCGGATGGCAAAAAGAGGATGAAGTTGGGTTTTTTTGGTCATTTTTCACTTGAAATAAATTGGTGAAACTCTGTGAAGAGAGAAAAATAGAGATAGGATGAAGGAAAAATTTTGGGAAAAAAGACAAAAGCATCAAGAAGTGGCTGTGATTGTCAACAACAAACAACAGACACTGGACATCAAAATGAAAAGAGGAGTAAATCACTGAGGGATGAAAGAATGTAGTGCATACAGGATCAGCAAGAGTATCAATGAAGAAAGGATTAATAACTATCGTATATTAATTTTAGTAAGCTTATCCCATCACAAACTTCATTATATCCTTCTCTTTTTGTCAGCCAGTACATTTAGCTTTCTGTGCCTGCTCTCATTGGAAATATGTGCATTTCTGTAGCCAAATGTTTGTATCTTTAACAAAGATGTGTGAAGGCTAAAATATTACTCCATTTAAAAGGAAGAATTCTCCAATTTGCTTTTACATTTTTCCCATTAAAATCGATCCTTTCTTAGAATATTTGCTATTTTCCTTGCTTGATTTTTTAACATCCATTTTAATAAAGTTCATTGTAATCTCCCTGTTTTTTACAGGAATACATTTAGGACAATATTAGTGGTTCTAATAATACAGCTAAAGTAAGATAAATGGTCTCAGGTTCACAAGACATGACTTAGATCACAAAAAGTCACTAACAGCCATGAATATATGTGGTTTCAACTTGTTGCAATGTGCTGCTGAGGCTTTGGCGATGATGAACAGGGTAACTTGCCATGGACGAAGAGGGATATAAAAGTAATAAATGACTTCATGGAGCACTGCAGGTGGTGAAATGGAAAGACATCTTCTAGAAGATAAGTGTACGTACTGTTCATAGGTTGAGTGGCTTCCACAAAGGAGGAAAAAAGGAAAGAGTCACAATGAACCCCTACAATAGAGCCATTTCTTGTAAGAACATCCACTGCTATGAGAGTGGAGAACTTTTCACAGGATTCAGCAACTGCGTAGGCTATGACTGGGGAAAATAATAGGCTACATTTCTGCTTAGTAACCGTTCTTGATCCTTGCAACTCTTAGCACAAATTGCCTTCTCTTTAGAGGGTCTGATTCAGCTAAGTGGAAGTGTTAGCACAAGTAATGACTTTCTGAGGAAGAAAGAATCTGCAGGTACAGGCAAGTCCCAGGTCACTCACAGTGGGTTACAAGCAAATCACAGAGAAAAGATTGATTTGACAAAAACCACACAAAACGTCTGAGTATTTTGGAACACACTTGCACAGCCTGTTGTCTTACCCTGGGATAACTTGCCGATATATATGTATTTATACGTGTATATTTGTAGCCTAGTAACTTAAGATGCATAGTGTCCTACCAGAAACCACTACTGTAAAAGTGTTTTGTAAACCAACTCAGTATCAATTATAGCCAAAAACCTAATTGATTTTGTTTTAAAGCAGACTTTAATTAATCTTGTTTCTATTTATTTCCATTTTCACAGACTGAGTTAGCTGCTGTAGTCAAATTTTTTTTTTTTTTAAATTATACTTGACAGAGCTCAGAGTGAATAAAGCAACCTGTTGCCTTGTGGTCAGAGAGAATTTACAATCAGGATTTACCTCTCAGGCTGCAAATACCTTAGGACAGGATCTCTCCTTACTGTTTTCCCACAGCAAATAGTAAGACCCCAGTTTTGTCTGGGGATTGTTACTGAAATGCAAATAAAAGTAATTAATTTTTAAATGTTGTAGCAACCAAGTGAAAAATAATTGTCTTGTATCAGAACTGAAAAGCTGCATATTGATTGCCTCAGAACTCACTCATTCAGTTTCTCAACGAGTAAAACTTTTGTTGATTTTTTTTTATCATTATTTGACTCACAGTATCAGATAAAAAAATTTGTTCTTTATTTTGTTTGTACTTTGCACTATTTCTATAGAAAAGTCTTTTTTTCCCCAGAAACATATTAAAGAAAAATGTTATCCTCATTTCACACAGATTCACCTGAAGCGCTCTGGCATCAGCAAACATAACTGCAGTCAGTGGTCTGCAAGGAATGAAATCTGCAATTTAGGATCAGTTCAATCTCAAGTGAAGACATTTGCAAAGTATCTATGAAATGGGAGAAGAATTGAGTCTTTTGTAAAATAAATAGAGAAAGCCATAAGAATACAGGTGACATTGTATCACTGTCTAGCAATCTGACTGGCTAACAGTTTATCTTGTATAATTGCCCTTAATATAATTGTGTGTTTATGTCAAATTCTTGCTCTGTTCTCTGGGACTAAATGGCTTGCTCATGCTTCTGACAACTCTGGGAAGTTTTATGGATCAGGTCTATATTTGCAGCTATATATTTGCCAAGACTCAGCATGCAGAATACAGTGTTTTGGAGGTAACCTTTCATAGAGAAGTTTTGGAAAATCGGTGTTCCATCCTTTGCAGCAGAGGGCTGGGCTGTGCGAGCACCAGTTGCCATGACAACAGGGACTGGTGCTGGCTTGGACTGCTCTGCCGTCAGCCGCTCCTTCATTTACTGGGTATACGCCAAGTTAAGAGCTTAATAGACATGAATAAGTGAACATCAGTTTGTAAATGAAAAACTTGGTGCAGCAGAGGGTTTATTGTGAATTGGACTGCAGAGGAGTTTTTAATAAACAATCCATTTTAGGTTAAGAGGGATCAGTGTGCTATATGGGTATACCAGGCTCCCTTAGTGCTCTCATGTTCTTTTCTTAATGAGTTGATTCAAAATCCAGTACGTTTAAAAAACAACTATAGCAGTGACTCTGATGTGATAGTTTCAGGAGATGATCTTATTACAGTTCAGAATTACAGTAAAAGTGAATAAATGCATCCTCTTCCTGGATTGTAGACATATTACAGTAATTCCCTATTCTGTCTTAGTCCAGACCTTGGATAGAATAATGTGCTGGGTTTGCATGGCAAGGTTTTGTAGCAGGCAGCAGGGTACAGGGTTGGCTTCTATGAGAAGCTGCTGGAATTGGCTCCCCATGTCCAATGGAGACAATGCCAGCCAGGTCCAGGTCAGACCACCAGCTGGCCAAGGCTGAGCTCATCAGCAACAGTGGCAGCACTTCAGGCATGACATATTTAGGAGGTGATGGGGGAAGAGCCTGCAGAACAGCAGCCAGAGAGAGGAGTGAAAATATGTGAGAGAACCAACTCTGCACACACCAAGGTCAGTGGAGAAGAATGGGCAGGAGGTGTTCCAGGAAGTGGAGCAGAGATTCCTCTGTAACTCGTGGTGACCATGGAGAGGCAGGCTGTCCCCTTGCAGCCCATGGAGGTCCACAGTGGAGCAGAGGTCCACCTGCAGCCCCTCAATGATCCCATGCTGGAGCAGCAGGATGCTCAAAGGAGGCTGTCATCCATGAGAAGCCCAAATTGGAACAGGCTCCTGGAAGGACCTATGGAGCCGTGGGGAGAGGATGCCACAGCATATTAGGTTTGCTGGCAAGACTTGTGACCCCATGGGGGACCCACACTGGAGCAGCCTGTTCCTGAAGAACTGCACCCCATGGGAGGGACCCACACTGGAGCAGTTTGTGAAGAACTGTAGCCCATGGGAAAGTCTCATGTTGGAGAAGTTCATGAAGAACTGTCCTGTGGGAGGAACCCCAAGCTGGAGCAGGGGAAGAGTACAAGGAGTCCTAGCCCTGAGGAGGAAGGATCAGTATAAACAACTTGTGATAAACTGACCACAGCCCCCATTCTCTCTTCCACAGCCCCTGCACTGCTGGTGGGTGGAGAAATAGGGAGTGAAGTTGAGGCCAGGAAGAAGGGAAGGGTGGGGGAAAGGCATTTTAAGGTTTAGGGGGTTATATTTTCTCATTATACTACTCTGATTTTGATTGGCAGTAAACTGAATTAATTTCCTCGAGTAGATTCTATTTTGTCCATGGCAGTAATTGCTGAGTGATCTCTCCCCATTCTTATCTCAACCCACAAGCCTTTCATTATATTTTCTCTCCCATGTCCATGGGAGTGATAGAGTGGCTTTGGAGAGCATATTGTCCAGCTAGGTCAAACCACCACAAATGGTATGGTGTTAGCTAAAGGATCTTATTTTAATATTGTTTCTGGACTTGAATTACATGATCTCTGCCATTTCAGTTGTCACTAACCTCTGGGTGAAGGGCAGTATTGAGGAAACTATAAACCACCCAAAAAGAGAAGAAAAATACCTTGTGGGATGTTTCACAGAGTAAGGAGAGGAAGCTTTTGCATCTAGTTTTTACCATCTAGCTTTCAGAAAGCAATCTTCCTTCTGGAAGTGTCTCCCCTGCTTTGTACATCAACTTTTTGTGTGTTAACATTTGTGAGGATCAGTTTCTTAAACACAGAAAGCACCCCTTGAGTGGGTTTGTGTAGGTGCTTCCATTTGCACAACAAGAGGAAGATGACTGGGTTCAAAGCCCTCTGAATTTCCTGAAAGCGTGATTTGGTAGGGCTATTCAAAGGGATTCTTTCTGAGTGGTACTGAGTTTGCATCATCCCTCACTACACCCCCAGGGTACCACAAACCAGCAAACCTTGCTGTCAGTACTGGAAGTACAAGCACAGTACCAAAAGTGGAGACAAATCAGAGCAATAGAAGAGCCCAGATTCTCTCCTGCTTCAGAAGAGTTAACCATTCCAATATGCTTTAGGGGCTTCCAGTCAAACTTCTTTCAGGATGTCTGCATCCTGAAAGAGATGGGAGAGGGATGGGAAGTATTGCAGAAAAAAAGGGAATTAACCCTAGTGCACCTCTGTGTCCCTCCTTAGAAATGGGAAAAAGAATCAGTTTTGCCACTAAAAAAATGACAATTCCATATCAGTCTGTGGGTTGGGAAATTATAAAGAGCCCTAGACAGCAATAGACAATAAGGGAAATAATAGAATTAAATGTGTAATCTCTGCAATAAATAATCATCATTGTCAACTCACTGACCTGAAAACACTCAACACTGACATTTCCCATTTGACATACTTGGGGTTTGGTCAGCATAGAGCCCAGTCCAGGATTACAGTACTGGCCTAAACCATAATTTATTGCACCACAAGACAACATTGAAATTATTAGAAAAAATGGACTTGTATGATAAATACAAATTGGACTGTATGCTAAGTACAACTTTTTGAAATGCCCGTATTTTTCAGCCTAACCCCAACTGACAATGACAGATCCTGCCTGCATGATGCTCAGAAGGAAATTGCTCTGCAAAATTACTGTTCTTGTGGAAAAAGCTTTCTCTCCTCAATCCCCACTTTTATATGCTGATTCAGAACATTTTAAAATTCATTCATCTTTTCCTTAGGAATGAATTCACACTTTCCAGCCAGTTCTAATCCTGTATTTTCCAGTTTAGGAATGTGGAGTTCACAGCACACAGTTAAAATGTGAATTAGCTTTAAGCAAAGACTGCTTGCAATCTCAAAGCAGAAGTTCAGCGTATCATGTACAGGAAACACAGTTCAGAGTGCAGTTTACCTCATTGGCCCTTGATTAAAATTTCCAGAATTTCCACTTTGAGCATACATTGCAATAATCCAGCATTGAAGTAATAGAAATCTCTATTTTCTTTACCTATAGCCAGTTATAGAAATATATTTCTTCATAAAAACAGAAATTATATTGACAGTTCCACTTTTTTTCCTCAGGTGTTCCTGCAGTTTAAAACAGAAATAAATCAATTGCAGGTAAAAAAAAAAAGCTGAGATTGATGGTTGGGTTTTATCTTAAACTAAAACACAGCCCCCTTTTCTGGACCGTGTGGATCAGATTTTGAAAGCTGTGTGGTGAGTGGGTACATTTTCCAGCAGTGGTCTCACATGAAACAAGTGGCTTGGTCCTTCTCTGTATACTAATCAATAATGCAATTTTATCTTGTGATGAACACATACATAATTGCTTCCCTAGACTATCACACTGCCTTTTCTCTTCTGTTGGGAAAAGTAGACATTAAAAGTAAAACAAGCTAGAGATGCAGCAGTGGTGTTTTACCAGTTAGCATGGGCAACTGTAGGCTGTGAGGCTGGATTTTACATTTTAAGGTTTTGCTGACTTCACTGAGCCCCTCTGCACTGCTGTTTGCTTAACTGAGCCTAAAATTTTAAGCAGGTGATGAAAAAGATGTAGTGTTGAGCCTCTCATTCCTCCTGCAAGATTGTGGATTCAGGCTAGCCTGTTCAGGTGGATGCTAGCTGCTGAAGAGAAAAATAATCAGCCTATTCTTTACTGATTGACTGAAATATTTTGATTGCTTTTTTTTTTTTTTTAACCAGTTTCCTAGCAATGTATATGATTGTGTTTCTGTCTCTGTACATTTCATCTGAATATTGTCCTCATGTTGCAGTTGTCATTCTTAAAAACTGCCAGTATTTCCCAGGTGGGCCATCAGAATTGCTTCAAGCACTTGCAGTACTAAGAGTATGAATTTCTGCCACTTGAACAGTGCTGGTGATTGAGTGCTTTTTGGGTGCTTACACTGCCTGTGGAAAAGGTGGCAAAAATGTCGTGGGTTTATCTAGAAGACTGTGGATGGTTGATGACATTAGGTTCTAATGTAGCTACTGCCCTCCTTCTAGGGTGAGCACTAAATGTGTGTGTTGACTTTCTCACAAGTGTATGGGTTCCTTAAACAAAAGCACCTCATGACTGTAGCTATCACATCAGCCAGTTGTCAGCAGTATCCTGTAGCAGATTCCTGGACTGTAAGGCTGGGAATGTCAGCTGGCCATTCAACCCACTGGTGTTTCCTGTGTTAATTCCCATATAGATCATACTTTTGGGACATTCAGACTGAATTTACACCTTTCCAGTGGCTTACATTTTGCCTAAGTCTTTCTAAATTAGGCCAGTAGTTAATCACCATTTGTTAAAACAAATGTACAATGTATTACCTGGAACCTTTAGCTTCAATTTCCAGCTGTTGAACGTTGGTGAGCAAAACAGAAAAATCATTTCAGCTCACATATCATGTACATTTAAATGCTTTTCATAAGGATTTTTGTTTAGTCTGCCTCAATATTTTTGCTGTTCCACAGTGTGATTAATTGAAACGATGCTATCTGCTCATCTCAAAATTCCATGTGTGATTAGCTACGTAATAAGAATGATAGTAATACTTTCCATATCTGTGTTGGAAATTAGTCTAAAACATAATGAGTGTTATCACCACACCTCAAAGGAGAATGAAAGAGCATGTAAAGGAGAGAGAAAGACCATGTAAACACCCACAGCTCTAAGCCACTGTTCAGAACCCCTCTACGAACAGGGTAGGTACCATTGGAGGAAGGATGATTGAGAGAGGGGAAGTGACCTGCTGCTTGTTTGCCATCTCACACGGTGCTCTCCTGTAAGGGGAACTTCTGTCTTGGCATTTTAAGGGGAGGGTCAGACAGGAACTGAGCCAAAAACGTGCATCTTTGGAAAACTGGCTGATTTGCCATAATTTGAACACTCAAGGTATTGTGTGTGGAGAGTATAATTTTTGAGGTGTATTTTTCATGGGCAGTACTGAAACATAGCCTGTATATTTGCGTGTGAAGAAGCAGATCCCTCCACTGTCTATCCTTCTAAAATGCAGTACTATGAAAAGCACTTTAGAGGTTTGGTATTTTTGTGTTAGTTTTTCACTTTGGAGGAAACAGTGATCTGTTTCTGGCACATCATATTGCACTGGTTAGTTGCTTAATCCCTTCTGTCTCATTATTTTGCCAGGCAAAAAATGTACTCAGCCTTCAATGTCTTTCCTAATGTTACTGATCCTTATTCCATAACATAGTGAAAATTCAGTTCTCCCATCTTGTTCCAATTAGCAAAACTTGTATCTTCATAGGTCAAACTCTGTTTTCTTTCTGCCATTAAGTCCTTGCCTAGCACCATGATTACAATTCTCTTAGGTTCACATTTCCTATCTTCCCTTTATGGTCACACCAATTTCCTTTTTTTCAGCTTCTGGAGTCTATTTACCATGTAGAATCCTTTGTCTTGAGCTTTGAAATGATCACACATTGTTAAAGAGTGTTGCAGCATGCTTTTTCTATTTGCAGTATATATAGTCTTTATATTAACCTTTATTTCACAGATGTGGTTGCAACGTTGTTAAGTTTGCTTACAAGATAGTTGTACCAGGATTCTGGTATCAAAATGAAATCTGGTATCTGATCTGAAATCAAAATATACCAATATGCAAAGATTTAGCATTTGCCTGTTCCTAGGAAATTAGGCCATGTGAGGGATATCACAGTTTGCAGCCTGAGAGGTTGTTTGTGCTTTAGGGTGGTCTGACTTCAAATGAGCATCCCCTGTGAGCAGGGAGGAAGGCATAGAGCCTCCCCTGCCTCCCCACACCTGTGGCATTCCTGGGCACAGGTCAGCCCCGCCTGGCTGGAGGCAGCTTTGGAGTCAGCTCCAGAATGTGTGGAAGGTGCAAATATGTTCGTTGTATTTTCTTTCGTTGTCTAAAATTCATGCCGCATTAGAGTTCGGATAAATCATTCTGGATTCTCTGAACATCTGGGCAGCAAACCTATTGCACTATTGTGTTTGCTGATACAAAACATTGTTTCTGATAACATTTTCCTGCTGCAGCAGGTCACCCCTCTGTAGATTTTCTGGATCCTTCATCCCAGTTTATAAATTCACTCTCTGTTATGCCTGGAAGTTTCTAAATTCTTTCTTGTTAGCTAGAAGAGCTATTGCAGATTTCCTGAGCATCTGGCCTCAACCCTGAGGCTGCTGCTTTGGAGGAAATGACTGAGACCTGAGTTTTGTCACAGCCTCCGCTCCGTTTATTTTTTATCAGCTCCGTGAGATACGTTGTTTTTGCAGCAGAAGCAGGTACCAACCCTCAAGGCTGCGGATGCGTGGCTTTCCCAAAATGATACAGTTTCAAATCAGGAGAACAGCTAGAGAGAACAGGTATTTCGGTGCTCTCAGTACCTGCTATCACTCTACAATTTTAAAAGGAAGAAACTTGGCTGACGATTGCAAACACATATTTCCTCTGGAAGCATCTGCATGTGGTGATAACACTGTTCATTTGTCTTCATTGTGAGATTCCTGAGAGTCCATCTTTACACTGCAGCATCTTATTAGGCAGGCATTTTCTAAACCAGCACCTTATGCATTATGCATGAGTTAACAGTCACGATAAATAAAAAGGGTGTTGCTGAAGCAGAAAATTGAACCTTACTGGTTTGTTTGTAGTTGATTCCAAAGACATAAATTTAGCCTACTAATCAACAGCTACCCACTTTAAACAAACGTGTGCTTGTTATTCCATAACAGCAGGGGGTCACACACAGTACTGGGTCAGATCTAGGGCATGTTTGGGTCAGAATTCATGCCCAGTTTTGGCCTTTACCTGTTGCTTTAAAATAAGTGGGAGAATACCGTGGCAAACACACATGCAATAATTTTCTCCATGAAGATCTGATTCTCTTGGCTAAGATTAACTTTACCTTCTTACTAGGAGGCCTCCTATCCCTCCCAAACTTCCTGACAGCATTAGCTATTGCAGCATTGCTGGTTTTGCTAGTCACAGACATTTTTGGGTCATCTTCTATCTTACTGAGATTTACTTTTTTGATGAAGTCTATGCAGGAGATGCAGGCAGACCTACCTTTATGCTATCTGTAGTTTGAGGAGTTTCCTGTGGTCCTGATATTTAAGGGCTGCATAATTGACCCCTCAGTTCTCTTTTTTCCTCATCTCTCTGTGCCAGCTGTCAATCCATGTCACTACTTTGCTTTTTAGACCAGTTTTACAAACTGAATTAATCCTGTAATTTTCCCTCTCTTCACATTATCTTTATTTCCGTGCTAAAATCAGATTAGAAAGAGTTGAATAAAAATTCATTCTCCTCTTTATGAAATAGTGTCATTAAGAATAATTTGAATTCTTAGGTGTAATTAGGCTGTATGAAGAACTAGAGCAACATATATTCAATGTTTATCCTTGGTTTTGTGATCGCTAGTGTTGTCCTTATAATAGAAGAAATCAAAAGAAATAAAAAATACAGGTCTATTGTCCTAAATTTCCATTCTGTATTTTACATATTTTTTGACTTATTTGTGATAAACACCCTGTTAACTAAAATGATTCTTTAAAAAGCTTTCCTAGACTGCTCCCTCCCCATGTAAATCTGTGTGGGGTTTTTAGAGTTACATGATTTAAGCATTTTGAATGGACATAAGCTTGCAAGTCTGTAAGCAATTTTAAATGTATATCTCCTAAAATCACAAAATAGGGCTCCTGCTGTCTGGCAGTTTATGAAAACTGATTCAAAATTTAAAAATTATTGGGATTGTAGACAAGAGAACACATTCTTACACATGCAGAGAGGTCTCATAGAACATGCTCAGCGATGGGAATTGGTGACTCCTGCTCTTCGAGAAGTGAGGTGCAGCCTGGCAGGAATACAGGTGAGGTGGAGAGGGAGATGTTGAAAGAGGAGTTATTTCATAAGTACGCTACAGCCATCAGAGAAATCCTCTGAATCCATCGGTGAATTTGCATGAGATTTCCAAGTGGCATTAAGGAACTGACAGATGCCTTTGCACAGTGCAGAAGAGTTTACAGCCTACAGTTCTGTGATGAAGAAAACTTCTGTTCTTTACAAAATGACCATATCCTACCTGGCATTAATACATGACTTAATAGTGTGAAATACAAAGAATCATTATGATAATAACTATGGGTAATTAATAGAGACAAGTTTAGAGACTTATGGTAAGAGAAGCATTGTGTGTTCAAGGCTTCCTTCTAAAAACTAATGTTGATGTTTGCTTGGACACACTGGGTTTTTCATTACATTTACATCAGAGAGAATAAGAGGTTAATCCAGAAAGACCGGAAAAACTTGGTGTCTCATTGGTAGCTTGCATATACAGTGTTAGAATAAACTATTCATTCTGAGTAGCAGCAGTTCTTGGAGAGTTATATTTATTTATAGTGTTTATATGAGCTCCATAAAAATACTGGTGTCTTTGTTTTTGTGTTAGTGGTGACAATTGTCATGTTCTATTCTTTTCACCTCCTTCTAGGAGTTTATATTACCTTCAATATGCCTGTTGTTGTCCACACAGAATACATATTTCAAACAAAATCATCCCAAGTTTCTGATCTTCGTTCTGCATTGAAATGCCTCTGATTTTAGGTAGCTTTCCATTCATTACACATTGACATAATAATAAAACTGTTAGTTTTGATTTGTCAAATGTAATGATTGGAGTTGATTATTGTGCATATCCAGATTTTCCCAAACTTCGAGGAAAAAACAAAACAAAACAAAAAACCAAACCAAACCAACAAAAAAACCCCAAAAAACCAAACAAAAAAACCCCCAAACTTGGGGCAAACTTGGTTTTTCAAATCTGTTCAAATTTTACCTATGAGAATACACAAAAGACTATTTGAACAACTGTCATTTGAAGCTCCTTTTAACCAGTCAGTTGTATCATATCTTAATCTGTATCATCAGTTCTGGGACACTGTTTTTGCTGTAACACAGTGGGAAGCTTTGGTGAATCTGGGCTAAATGCACTAAACAAATGTGTGTGCCCTGACATAGGTGTAGCTGGAAGTGAATGTACCTCTGAAGGATTTAGGCAGCTCGGCCAGGCAGCTCAGTGAGAAGAATGAGTGTGGCTGGATGAGTGGGGCTCAGCTTTGTTTTGTTTCACTGAAGAGCACATCAACCTAAGATGCTTTCAGCTGCATGTTTTGATTCCTGTGCTACCTCCCAAGTTGTGCCAGTCTGACTGCTTGCGTCAATGAGGGAAGAATAAAGTCTAGGGATGGATTTCAGTTTAAAATAACCCTTTTTTCCCCTGATGCTTCTGAAAAAAGTGTTTGTTCAACTTCAGCCTAAAGGATTTCTACTGGCCTGGTAAGAAGGCAAGATTGGGTGTGCCTGTGCAGCCCAGCAAGCGAGTGAAGAGGAAGGTGGCAGTGAGCATTGCCATGGGAGGACAAATTGCTTAAAGCACACCTTGTGGTGGAAAGATGGACTTGTATTTGTGACCACTGGGGCTAATGCCTGGGTGTTCTCCCTGTGACCATTGAGACACAACTTGTGTATGTTTGTTGAAAATGGGAATGGAGCCATGAGAATATTCTAGCCTTGGCAGTTCATTTGAAAATAATACATGTATATGACAGAGCATTGAGATGGGATCTGCTGTTTTCCCTGGACTCAAGAGGCACACAGGCTTTTGGTAGGGAGTGTCATGGCAGAGGAGATGAGAATGAAAACAACTGAACCTGCTAATTTAAATCTCTACTGTGATTGAACAACACTGATGTAAACTGGAGATCTATGGCGAAAGACTGAGGAGGTCATTCACCAAACCCATGCTTTGAGGATGACATAAATGTCTCGACAGTTTGCTTGTTTTAAATGGCACTGAGGCAAGACCCTTAGTATTGCCATCCTTGGCTTCCAAATTCCAGATAGTACAGAAGAAGAGAGTTAACTTTTCCATTTCTGAGTACTGTGGCAACCCTAAATAGCAATGCCAAAATATTTACTATTTTAAAAGCAACTGTGTGTTCCTAATGCTTTTTTTAACATCATCTCTGTTTTGCAATCAGAATTTTGTGTTATGTATCTAGTCTATAAAATAGCTGTTTCTTTATGAATTGCCAGCAAATCTTGTGCTCTTAACTCCACTGCTCCTGCATTCTCACTATAATTTCTGCTGAGTGTTCATACATAAAGACTAAGTCCCTGAAGTCTTTAAACTCTCACCCATTCTCTAAATCATCTATTTGCCAATGAAGAAGAATTTTAAAATAGTTTCTTAACTTCAGAATAGCAAACTTATTTCAGGATAAAATAAAAAAGCATTTTGCCTGGTATTGGTGACCAGTAGGTCATCTGTATTAAAATATGTAGAGATAGTGGAAGTCTCAGATACTGATACCTGGTTTATTTCTGACAAATATTGCAAAAAAAAAAAGTCTTGCCCCTGCAGTGCAGGATGCAGCAAGGATGCTCAGGCTGCAAACCAACATAGACAAAAAATGAACCAGATATACCATTTTCAGAACTGAGATTTTCTGTCAGCCTCCAGAAATGGATTCATGTAAGAAAAATTGTTCTGTTTGAGACCAAAGGATGCCACACAGTCTGATAAATGAACAATTGTGCTTAATAACAAAATGGCTTTTCAGCTGACAGCTGTTTCACCAGAAAATTTAGTCAGAGGCCACATGGCCAAAGAGACGCACTGTGGAAAGTAATTTCATAGTGTGAGTCCACAGAAGGAAAAACTCATAATTCATGTATGTTTGAAATAGCAAAGATTCAATTAATGGGATTAGCATGTAATGCCTAGTGCAATTAGCCTGTTGGAAGCTGCTCAAGCTTGTTCTCACAGCTCCACTGCAAGGTGAAGCAGTGGTCTCCTGCCCTAGAGCTCTGGCTCAGGTGTGGCTGATGCCTCTCCTTCCTTGACAACCAGTTTTGCCTACGGTATCAGTCTGTGTCACCTACTGCTCTGCACCAAGGCATTTTTTTTGCCTCTCATCTGGCACTGCGGAGTGATAGGAAAGCGATAAGACCCAAAACACAAGTAGGTGTGGACTTTTTGGAGATGCAGGAGAGATGAGGTTTACTCTTGTCTTATGGAAGTTGCATCTAAACTTAAATGGAAGAATGACATTAGCTTTTATGTCTAGCAGAAAAGGCAGCTTCCAAAGCCTGAAGTATTTTTTAAAAATAAACTACAATGTATATTTTCAAGTTTCAACTCAGTTTTTTAATACCAAAACCTGGATGACTTAGCGTTATTAGTTACCAACACTCCAAGTTAAACAGTCTTTGGAAAACTGACTCCATCTTCTGACTGCTCAGGGAAATGCAGTGACTAGCTCATATTTAGACTTCTTAACTCATAGAATAGCTTGGGTCAGAAGGGATCTTAAAGATGATTTAATTCCACAAAACTTTAAATATTTTTGGTATCAAGGCTTTGAATATTTGGTTGAAGCTTTATTGATTTTAGTCATTGCCTTTTCCAGTTGCTTTTACTGATGTTGCTTTCTACTGACAATGCAGACTGCCCCACAGATTTCTGAGAAGGAATTCAGGACTTTGCTTCTCTTTTAATACCCTTAGCGCTGTGTTTGAATTTCCACCTGATTCATGGAACAAGGTTTTGATGACATAATGTCACTTCCAATAGCAATGATTTTTTGTTGGTTTTCCACATACTTTTTTCTCACTTAGAGTCTGTGACCCCTGAATGTTTCCAGGTTTGATCTGCATTGCTAGTTAGTAAATTTGCCTTTTTTCCCCCTCTCTTTTAACATAAAACTCTTTATAAATGAGCTTTGACAAAAACTAAATTGAGAGCTACAGTCATGCATCCCGCTTGCTCTTTGTATTTGTATTTCAAACCCGTATTTCAGTGTTGCAGCTAGATGCTTAGTGCTTTGTACTCACCATAAATGAAAACTGATTTTGGTTAATGCAGTAAGATGGGAAAATAAGTATGTTGTCCGATATGTTGCATCATGCAAGCTTAACCCCACAGCTAGAGCAGAAAGCAAATTACTCATTCGATTGCTGATAGTCAAAACAGTATGAAATTCGTCCTGCATTTCTTTTCTCAACTTGTGATGAAAAAAATGTTCAAGGCCATGACCAGAGCAACCTTTCCACCCACACTGGTCTCATCTGTCATGCTCACATCTAAACCCTTCATTTCCCATGACTGAAACAGATTTAAGGGGAGCTTCCCTGGGTCCTGAGTTAAACTCTCAGTCACACAAGGAGCTGTGTGTGTAGAGAAGCCAATGGAGCTCTGAAGGTGACAAAAATCTACTGACATGCTGCACTCATTTATCAGTTTTCCATGTTTTCTGAGCCAGTGTTTCACAGAGCAGTGGACCATAGGGAAAAGGCAAAATAATGTCAAGTGTGAGGATAAGGGTGGCACAAGGAGGTGGACTGCTCTCGCTGTAGTACTGTACCACACCTGGCATCACTTACACTGTCACAAACACGTGGCAAAATAAAGGGAAGCCAGACCCAGTTGCAAATCGCTCCTCAGTATGAATTGCCTAATTTCACGTGTCCCTCATAGGTCTTCTGGAGGATGGGAAATTGGCCCAGACAGGTGTAACTACAGCATCAGCCCCAGCTGGAACACTGAACGCCGAGAAGAGGAACAACTGTGGCTCTCAGTGTGCAAACCCTGTGGTCCACAGCATGGGAGCCACAGCAGGGAGACAGAATGGCTTCAGGACCTCAGAGGTAAGAGTATAATTCTGTTCCCTGATGCTCAGCACTAGCTCCAGCCAGGTCTAACTTACTTCTGTGCCAATCTTTCTCGCTGCAGTGAAACTGTGTAAGAGATAAGAAGAAGTGGCCCTGGGGTTGCACCACAGCCAAGACATTAAGCTGAGCAGCTGTGACAATGCCTCCTGCCTGAATGGTCACAGAGCGGATCTTTTCTTTGTCAGAGCAACACACACATTGTTACAGTAAAGAAAGCCCCCATGCTCATTTCTTTCCAACTCAGTTCAGCTGTGGCACGTATTGTGCAAGCTGTTTAGATTAATTAAGAAAGGGAACATGTTTTTCCTTAATTGCTGTTCTGCTTAAACTATGTGCACTGCCAGAGCCCTGGATCATTCAAAGCTGTACATGAAGCCTGAAAAAGTCAATAACTTCAATAGGCTTTGGATCAGATCCTCCCCCGTTCTCCCCCCTACCTTGTATCTCATATACATTGTAGAAGAGTCTTTCAGTGTAACAATGATGTGTGGACACCCAAGGCTTTGGGGCTGTACCAAAGACCAACCTTCTCCTGTCACAGCTGCCTACCTGCCTGCCTTTCACAGGTTTCTACTTGCTGCCCTGTTTGTATAGCAGCCGCTGAGCTGATATCGATTAAATAAACAAAAAAACCCCTGATTATTTTACTGCTCCTTTGGTTTCTCATATGAGAAAGTGTTAGGTAAAAATTTAGGAAAGGGAGATGTTCTTGCTTTCTGGTTCATCTGCAGATATACTGGATATAGTCCTTTACATGGTCCTTGGCATTTCTCAGGCGAGATCTCAACTTCTACTTCATGAAGTGCTTACTGCACTGGTGTTGCTACTTCCCCTGTTTTTTCAAGGGAGTCTTGTCCTAATGGAACATCATCTAATTTCACATCTGGAGAGAGTGAGACTGTCTGTAAAATTTGGAAATCACAGAACATGCAGTCATGCATGAATGTTTATACCTGCCTGAGGGAGCCTGTTAGAGGTACATTTCACTCCCTTCCAGGTGAGCATGAATTGAACCTTGAGGTGTCCCCAGAGTGGAATCGTAAATGACTTATCTTTTACACCTAGGATTGTCATCCATTGATAGGATGCTGTAGACCATGGATTCAGTCTCCTGCAGAAATGCTGAGCAGCCACTGTCCCTTTGGCTTTTTCACCATTCTCCAGGAGATACAATTGGGTTTCTTATCTGTACAATGCTGGGTGGATTGGCAGCCCATATAAGCATCATTTCTACCTTTTCTTCTAATTTTTGCTTTATCTCCTTTTCTTCCTTTAACTGTTTCTGCAGCTGCTCAATTTCCAAAGATAGTAACAATTCAGATTCTTTCCTGCCTTCTATTTCCTCTCTCAGATCTTGTTTCTCTCCGTGGTTTTTCCTACCTAATTTCTCCAATAATTGTCTTTCCTTGTGCTCTGCTGAAGTGAGTAGAATCATAAAATGATCATTCTCAGTTATAAGCTTATCTCATTGTGTTCCCAGTCTTTCTTTTATTTTGGTCTCAAAGGCCAGTGAAGACTTTAATACTCCATTTTCTGATTTTGAAACAGCCTACCCTATATATGAAATTTTGCGGGGGAGAAGGGACTCTTTGATTTCCTTTTGTGTACTAAACGAGTCCCCAGTGCTACATAAATAATTTTGGGCCCATTCCTTGTCTGCCTGGGGGGAGCACATTTACTTCTGTAACCGTTCATCCATGTCAGTCCTGCTGACTGCACCACTCTTTGTCACATACAAATTCAGGACAGGGAGACCCCCTTGCTTTCCACATTGTCCACAGGTGCAGCAGGCCTGCTGGCAGCAAAGCCTTCCCTTTCTTAGTCAGGATTATTTGCTTGCCCAAATCCCCATGAGACCTTCACAGATAATATTTTAGGGTAACCAATTTGGCAGTATAAGTCTGGTAAGGTCCAGAGGCACAGTGAGGTCACAACCGCAGTCATAGACACACAAATGGCATGAATTGCTCTGTAAGTCTGGTGAATTCAATAAGACTCCACATTCACAAATAGTGCAATTTATTGCTTTTGTTGTGACAGAATAAGGTCCACAAATTGCTGTTGATAAATGCACTAATATCAGACAGCACAAGCAAGAGTCTTTGCTATGGAATAAAGCTTACATGACAGGTGTCCCTATGGGGGAGGAGAGGGTACAGCCTGTTGACCATCCCAGGATACAAAGTTAGAGTCTCCTCTGACCTCCTTCCCCTCTTAAGTCCTATTCATATTGTTTTCTTTGAGGGTTGGTGAAAAAAAAGTTTCAGTTGATATCATGTCATCATTAGGTGGAGTTTGAGTGACTTTAATCATACATGTAAAGTATGTAGAGGTTTTACATCATTGGCATATGCAAGAAATGAAAAGTGACGAGATTTTCAAGATCATTATGCAAAATTCATCTTTTGGTCACTATTGGGGTTATTCCTTTGGTTTAGTTCCCATTAACTGCAGTGTTTTAAACAAAGCATGACTCCAACCTCTCAGTACCATTCCATCCTTTGTTTTATGTCTCTCTCATGCATGAAACAAGCTCCCTCAGTGTCCCTGTTCCTCAGGTGTGGACACTGTTTCTGGTCAATTACTGCCAATGTGGTTACTCCTCCTCACTGAGCTTTCTCTTCTGACATTTTTCCACATGCCATCCATGGCACGTGGTGGAACCACTACACACACCCCATAAGAAACAGTCCCATCTTGAGAGTCACGTCATTGAGAGGCAAATTTAAACCTAAGGGGAGTGAGCAAATGAAAAAGTGAATTTGGAGTGAACTTCACCTTGCATTTGTTAACACATAACACATCGATACATGTCTTTTTATTTTATGCCTCCATTGTATTATCTTCTGCATTGCTGTAGAACAAAGATATTCTCTGGTGACATGGATGCTGCTGTATCTTTTCACGAGCTGCTGCACCTCCAGATGTGCAGTGACACATTCCACAGTAGCAAGATATCTAGAGCCATGGGTTTGCTGTAAATGAAAAACACAAATTCCTGTCACAGCCACTAGCCCACAGAGAAAAATTAACTGGTGAGGTTGGATATGGTTGAACAGAACTACATAATTATTATTCTAATTTAAGAAAGACTTGGCTACAATTGAGAATTACAGTGTGTACCCTGCAAACTGTTGAAGAAAATTGTCTAATTTTGCAATTGGAAATTAATTCTGCATTGGACTTAGTAGGAAATATGGGCGAATTCCCTCAGTGCATTAATGAGTGTTGACTGCAATGGGACCACTCAGTGAAGTGTTCCTGCCCTGATGCCCTATGACTTTGAAGGTTTTCTCCTGCATTTTCTAGCTGAGATACATTCAGTAACATATATCTGTGCTGTTGCAGCTCAGTGCAAAGGAAATTTCTGGTGATTAGTAAGGTATTTACATTATTCTACACATGTAATGCAGGTGCATAAGAAAGGAACATTCGTTGTCTAAATTTCTTACAGTCAAAAAGAAATAGAGAAAAGGTAGTGTCTAATTTAGGCTCCAACTCTGGTTTGCCACCCTGAATTTCTCTTTCTCTACTGAAGGAAGCCTAAGATGAGCAAGTTTTCAATTGGAACACCTTAAGTTTAGGTGCCCAGAGTTGAGAATGTGACTGTCCTCCCCAGTTCAAAAAGTGTCCATTCTATTTATCTGAACATTTACTACAGCTTTTCTTTTACCTCTACATGCTCTAAAATACAATGCAATGCAGCACACAGTGCTCTCAGAGACTTCGGTTGTGACATCTACCTGTGGGCAAGGAGGGGGTAAATGGCATTCCCTCTCTGTTTCTCACTTTCCCCTGCATCAGGCTCTAAAGCAGCCTCCTGCCTTAGCCCTCGGTTGTGTCAAAATTTGGGTTAGACACAGGCTGCATCTGGGAAACTTTAGTATCCTCTCATGACGGTATGTCAAAACAATTTGCAAGTAAAAGATGATGATGATGATGATGATGATGAAAGGAGTCCTTATACCAGTAAAGGCAATAGAAGGGTCAGGCACCCTAAAAGCAAAGGTGATATGCAGATTATGTCCCTGACTGACAGTCTCTTGCTTTGATTTTCATTATATGTGTAGTCTGGAGAGTTCTAGCATGAACAGTAACACTGGGGAAGTAGATAGCAAAAGACCAGGTGTATTCAGGCTGCAGAAATGTGAAGTAATATGCAGTTGCAAATAAATTCCAGGTGTTGCTCTGTGATATATATGTACCTTCAATTCATGTCAGTGGAAGTTTATCATACATTATTCTACCTGGCACTCTTGCCATGTAAATAATGCCTAATTGACCTGGCACTCCTCACACTGACAAACAGTCGCATGGAATGCTGGATATGCAATAATCAAACCCACCTAACTCACCTCTGTGTCTCTATCAGCCCAGTTCTGAGGGCACTTTGCTAGACCTATCCAATTTACTGTGCAGTATGTGTTGCTTATGGCAACAAGCAGATAGATTAGGAGATGGAAAAATTGAAATTAGAGATGCACTTGCATGCCTCAGACAGACTGATTTTTTTGAACATTGGAAATTATCTGATGAAGCTCTGAAATATATATAGTATGCTTGGGTCTAATAATCAGGCAGAAGTAAATGTTGCTTTAAAACTGTATTTTCACTTAAGAAACAAAATTAAGTGTAGAAAATTCTATCTTAGGCTACTGATGCACATCTCCCAGTGATGTCCAAAAGAACCTCTAATTTTCACTTCTGGACTAAAACCAGATGTATTTTCTCTGCTTTTAGAGTACACACATGCAGAGATGATAATTACAGTTAAGAGGGTTGATCAGAAATCTACTGACATCCACAGCCTTTATAGCAGTTATAAAAGCTTGTGTCCCTGCTGCATGAGAAAGTTGGTCTGCATCACAGTACCACGTGAAGGATGCTGGAGGCGTTCTGTTTATTAAGTAGAACAGTTACCATAAGTTAGGAGGTCTCATCAATGACTCTTTCTGCTATCAGTGTGGAACTCACTGTACTGTTTAAATCTCTCCCAGAGTAAACGGGACACACAGAAAATGTCCGCAAAAGAAGTCGCCATCAATGTTACAAAAAGCATCAGACAAAGCGACAGACGGAAAACAAAGAATTGTGCCAATTAACACAGAAAATTGCAGGTGAGGATGGACTTAACACTCACTGCACTTTAAATGGCATCAGTTGCTGAAGACATGAAGATCTCCGGGTGTTCCAGGTTGAATATAGCAGGCAGCTGCTGCTGAGCGCCTTCAGAAGCAGGTCTCATGGAAACCAGCTGCAGACTCTGTAGGATCTTCAGATGTCATTTGTCTAAAGCAGCGGCACTACACAGACATACACTGAAATTCATGCCATTTGTTTTTCACTAACTGCTGTATTATCTCTTTGGTATGTCCTGTCTGCATTGCTTGTAAGATCAAGCTGGATAATAAGGGATAGAGCTCATCACAATTAAAACCAGGAAATGAACAAATGAATCTGCATTTTAGTCATAAAGAGTTTTGAATGTGTACGTTTAAACCCACAGAGTTCATTTAAAGCACTCACTGTCATAAAACTGAAACCCAGACATCCCAGAAGGTGACAAATAGGGGACTTCCACTAAACCTCTTTTAAACTATATATATTAGTTATATATAGTTGAGTCACACAGTAGCTTTTTCATGTATTAAACTTTAAATTACTTAGTTTTAATTTATTGTCTGTATTAAAAAAATTTTGGTATTAAAAAAAAAACAAAAACAAAACTCATATTAATCATCCTTACTTGAAGTTCCTAGTCTTAGCTGGCAAGTAGAGTTATGGCTGCTTAGTTTTTATATATGCCCCTTCAATTGTATTGAGACCCAGACTGACGTGGAAAAAGTGATCATTAATATTACATGAAAATAACCATAATTCTTAAAACCATAGTCCAATGTCAGCTCAAAAAATTAACTTTATTTTATAAGACATAATTAATTTACTGTGCAGCACTTACTTAATTGCATTGTAAGCATTGCGTATCACAGTACTCCATGATTATCATGAGTATACATAAATAAGGAATATAAATGTTCAGTGTAGTAAAGCCCAGGAATTAATTCAACATATTACTTCTCAATATAGAAGTTAAAATACATATTCTCTGTGAGTTTGCATGTTTATGAAGATAAAAGAGGTAAATTTATTTGCCTCTCTCATCAGCCATATATATATATGAATATCCTTGGTGGGCCATTTAAAAGAACTATTCAAAAGTTTTTCATAAATGGATGACATTGGGAATAAAATGTATGTATGAATGGTAAAAGGTCCTTTTTATGAACAGGCAAACAAGTATAAATCGAATTCTGGGACGGATCTCTAATTTATTAGGCTCATTTGAATAGCTTGCTGCTAGGTATGCAAGTACTTATTACTTTTCTTGTAGTACAAGTCTATGCAACAGGTATTGTTTATCAGGTATTCCAACAAAAGGCAAACTGAAATCCAGAGTTAGTGTGAGACTTTCGCATACCTTAGCATATATTAAAAGTATTTACTGGTAGAGAGTGTGCAGTATTAACCTGATACAGGAAAGCTACAGAAAGTGAATAGTGATGCTGACACCTCAGAGGGTAGAGGGGATTTTGAAGGAAGGCAAAAGGGAAGGTTCACTGAGTAAGAAGGTCTTCCAGAGACTGTTGCCTTGCCTTAAGTACTGTTAGAGTGAGTAGATGTAGGAACAAAGAAGTCCTGGCAGTGAGATTATTTACTAGTGAAGAAATGATTTTGTGACTACCAGATGTGCTGACCAGGCTTGGGTCACACAACAAAAGCAAGGCTGTGATGCTGCATAGCACACAGGTATGAACAGCCCTAGGTCATGCCTGCCATCAGGGAGGCAGGTTTTGAGTCTTGCATTCAGAGCATGAGATGTGACAGAACAGTTAGCAGGAGATGGCCTTGGTACAGGATCATCTGGGCCTTACAGACCTTGCTTATGCTGAGCACATCCCCTGTCGAGGTGGCAGCTCTGGAGTGGTGAAGGCTGACTGCCCTGGACTGCTCACAATAACTTTCTTGAGCTACTGCAAGATCCTATAAACCTGTTTATATCCTGAAACTTAACTTTAGGACATTCAAAGACTGCATCCAACTTCTGTGGTACAAGTCACATTTAGTTGCAAGCAATTTTATATGCTCTCTTCATGTCATACATTACTGTTCTTGTTCATTAGGTTGTAACTGAAAGGAAATTACATTATGTCCTTGGAGGCTTCTTAGTTCCTAATATGCAAGCTTCCAATGACCTTAATAAAACTGAGAGAAGATTATGAAAGTGTTATTTATGTTTACTTTCCTTCTACTAGAGATAAGCCCCAGTAGAAACAACCAATTTATTTATAAAATATTATACTACTCTGTATAATTAGGGTGACAGGATCTAATCTATACTGTTTTAGATAATTTAAAGTCCTAAAATAGGGTCCTGTGCCAGTTTTAGTGGAAGAAGCAAGCTCACAGAATCATCTGGACATTTTCACTCCGGGTGTCCTTCTTAGGAGTGAAGAGTCTTATTTACAAGGTCTGTTCTTTGAGTAACACATCAAATATCTTTCAAATATAAATGGCTCAAATACATAAAATAAAATAACAATGTTAAAAGACATGGACTTTCAGATAAAGGACCTGTGGGCATCTCTGTCTTCCTATACGACAGGATTTTTGAAATGTAATTTTCTCCCAAAAGACATTATGCCACATATTTTGTTCAATAAATCCTTGGCTGCACGTGAGGATTTCTACACAATGCACTTTCTGCTGGAATGATTTGCAAGCAGCTGGTGAGTTTTTATGATTTATCTGAGTTCAGGTTTCAAACAGAAAGGAACTTTGCCATGTTTCCATAATTCCAACGCAGTGTATACAGAGGATTTTCCTCTGATGTTTATATACATGTAAAATACATCTTCCACTATGGGAGAAACGGAATCACTCAAAAGAAGGTGAACATTTCCATTAGCTAAAGAAGAGTTACCTAAAGAGATTTACAGTTACCAATTCATCATTAGGCAAATTAATCTTCTCAAAGAAACAGTGCAATTTTATCTTGCTGTATTCCTTCACCTTCTCTCCTATGCTTCCTTAATGAATTTCATAATTTCTTCATTACTGTAGGACATTGATTGGAAGACACATAATTTTACTGTGTGACTGAAATGATTTTGTACTGAAAAAATAAGAAACTATAATTATTGTGTAAGCAATATATGAGTACTGGGTTAAACATGCATTCTTGTTAGCTAAATGACTGAGATTGCATAAAAAAATGAAAACAGGTATTTTTGATCTTCCTAATATGTTCATATACATAGATATTCATATGTGCATGTCTCTGCATGTGTACATTGTAATGTCTTTAGTGTGCACTTCTGCAGTACAGGCACATTTTTTAAGAACCTTTAAATTCAGACACTCGAGTGTAAAAGATTTTAATGTTTGAACTGAAATCTGTTTTACATGCCTCATGTAAAGAACGAGCTGTATAATTTGTGCACAGAAATGGTATTTGAAAAAAAAAAACAGGTTTTGTTTTATCTGCAAATAATGAATAATATATCTAAATTCAAGCTAGACTAATTGGAACATTTTTGTACTCTCATTTTAGCTGAAAATTACTGAAGATTGACCTTAAACTTGAAAATTATAATAAAGAAAATTTTTAAAGTGCCTGTTTATTACTTTGTGCATTTTGCATTCCTGTGTTTGTGGTTAATTTATCTTTAAGAGCTGAGATCAAAGATGGCAAATGTTCCCATCTCCTTTCTTAAGGGAATCAAAATATTTCTGTATCTGATGTCCTCATGTTGTGACTTGTGGACTGTGTGGTCATATCAAAGAAGCTAAAATACATATATTCTCCATAAAAAAAAAGTCTATGTATTTGCCAAAGAGGGCTTATAAGGTCGAAATGCAGTTTTACCTCTCTAATTACAAATTGGAGAGTTTGTGGTTGTTGTCATAGCTAATGTGGAAGACACTGGAAATCTGAGACATTTTCTCTGGTAAGATGTCATGAGGCAACTATAAGCCAAATAGGCTACACAGATAAAAAAATACTCTTTACTCCTGCCTGAACTGGAAAGCACAGGGTAGAAAAGTAGCTACAGTGTTGTTTTACTTGTGCCATAGAACTAAACCCATAACTTTTACGCTTTTAATTTTTTCCAAAATTGCAGTAAATTTACAAGATATTTTTTCTTAGTACCAGAAAGGCTCAAGCTGACATACCATCCCCATCCTATCTGCCTATGCCCTGAGTGTTGCCTCACAAGTCGCTCATTCTCTTTGATTCCTGGCCAGGATGCTGACACAGGAACTGGCTTGTTTCCTGTGGAAAAGGAAGAATAGTATCAAAGGAATGGCTTTCTGATGTGCAAAAAGAAAAAGGATTTTGGGGACATGAGGAAGCCTCAGTCCATCAGTCAGTTGTGTGAAAACCCATGGGAACACTGCAAATGGGACACTTCAAATTCCGGGGTCAGTGTGTCTTGCAAGCAGAGCCCTTGTTGGTGCAAGAAGTGGCTGGAGGGATGGGGGGGTGGGGCCTTTTTGCAAGTGAAGCTCCCAAAGCTTAGGTTTAATGGACTCTGTTTCTCTTGTGCCTCTGAGGAATATGTGCTGAGGTGCCATTTCTAAAATTAGTGCTTAGGAGGTGCTACATGAGCTACAACAACGTGTACACAGCGTGTCAACAGTAGGTTTTCATTTTGCAGTGAGGCAAATATTTTGAAGAACTTGATACACCGATGTTTCAAAACTAAACCTTCAGTGTTCTCTGGCCAAGAATCCCCCATTGCACTAGTGCTTTCCCAGGTGCCTCCTTTCCAGATTGTCTCAGTGAAGCATCTGGAAAAGTTACCAGAAAAAATAAGATGTGGTGATCCAGGAAGCAAGAATCTCTGTCTTGTTCAAGTCCTCCAGTCTGATTTTCAGATTTTTTTTCAGGTTGCCTGTGCATACTATACAGAGCTAAAAGCCATTCTCCTGTCCATCAGTAAACTAATAGCAAAGTTGCATCATGAATAGAAGATAAAAAGCTGGCTGGTTCACTAGAAAAGACATTTGTTGACATATGCCACTTCAATAAGACAAAATCCAAGTTTATTTACAACAGATCCTTGCATAGAAAAAACTCAGCAAACACTAAAATCTAGGAAACACTATAATCTTAATGTTAAAAAGATACTCATAAGTGAGAAAGAAGAGGGGAGAATACAGTAGCTTTTCTTTTCTTTCTAGAGGATTGAATTTCATTTAAGTCCTGTGTGCAGAAACTGTAATCCTGCTGTAAATCTCTCCTTTCAAGACTGTTTAAAACAAGTAGTTTTAGCTTGTTGTGGGTACCTGCTTAGCTAAAAAACAGGATTGAGGGAGAAAGAAAGAGTGGTGTCACAGGTCAGGACTGAGCCATGCTGCCAGTTGTGTTAATTAGCTTTGCTTGCACACTCTTGAATTTTAATCAGTATTACTCAGCTTTAATTTAATTTCCATTAACCTTTGCAAAACACCCACATGTTTGGATACCAGGAAATATGTCTTGGGTATTACTGCATGGACAGAAAGAAGTTTGCTCACAGCAAAAAAAGTGCTTAAGAAAAGGCACCATAGTTAAGTAGCAGCCTGTTCTTTATCAGCTATGAGGAACTGTCAAATGCAAAAGGCATGAAAAGATTTATGGTCATCTGTATCTGGTATTACCAGGAAATTAAGCTATTGGGCCTGTTCATGCAAGGCAGATAGAACTTTCCAGGTCACACTTAGTGACTTTATGTTCAGTTTGCCAGATTCAAGGGCTGAAGGGTGATGTGAACCTGAAACATTGGGTTCTGTGGCTTGTCCATGTTCATAAACAAGCCCTTCTGCAGTGCAGTGGCACATCTTTTCCCTCAAATTAGTCCTTCTCTAGAATGTTTTTTCCACTTCATTGAGACTACTAATATGACATAATTTTTGCAGCACATTATTAGACACATTATTGTATTATTAAGAGCATAATTTTACCAATTCAGACATGGACCTGGTGAAGCTAAAGATCGTGATCACATCTGCCAAGCACAGGAGCAAAGCTGGTTCTCATTAATTCACTGAGCAGCCACAACTCCACCCAAGTAGTATCATCACCTCTGGGAACTGTTGGGATTTAGGGTGTTCAATATTAACAGACACATATGGTGTTCTATGCAAATGATAGTCATTATTCATGTTTCCAATTCAAAACCATCTTTCAGATGAACTAACATGTTTAAAATCATTGTGGAGGCAAACATTTCACACCTACTCCTGGAATGCAGTTTCTACTCTATGATTTTCTTCCATATATCTAAAATAGCAGTTTAAAGCTCATTTGGGATAAGTCTGCATGACATCTTTCTTCCTCCATTAACCAACCATTTCAGTTGCACCTACCAAAGGTAAGTTTTGATTCAAGTGACACTGATTTTCACTTCTACTAAGACCATTGCATAGCATAAAGGATTTAAAATGAGTGTGTGTTGAACATTCTCATGAATTCCTTTATATTGGCATTGTGATATAAGGTGACTTATTTGTAGGCAAAAATCAGTGGGTTTGTATTTTTTCCCAGGGTTTTGTTTATATAATTCTATGCAATATAAAAATTAATTTTATATCATTTTATACAATGTTAAAAAACATTACTTTTGTGTGTTCACAAGTGAAAACAGCCTCTTTCTTCATTCAGTCAACATGTATTAGGCTGCTGTTCGTCCACAATAGCCCATTATCCAGAAAAAAACCATGTTATGGAAGTAGAAATTACTATGAAAGTAGAAAACTCCAGTAATGAAGGTTTGATTTTCTTCCCTTTTTATTGCTTTTAAAATTCAGAAACCAGCTAAAAACCAGTACACAGCTAGAGCTCCTCAATATAAAGCAACTTTAGATTCCTCCAACTTGGTAGAAATTTGAGAATTTGTTCATGGCATTGAATAGTTTCACTCACACAGTTCTTGCAGAGCTCAAACAAAAGCTCAGCTGAATTATTCACTTTACTGCCAGGAGTGTAGAAACCTTGTATTTGCTAGTGGCTGAAGAAAAAGCACAATGCAATCAGCAGAGATGCAGAAATATTTATAGCTTGCCAGAAAATGCACAGAGAGGAGAATGGAACATGGGAAACATACAAATTATAGACTAATGAAAATGTCAGTCCATTGAATTAACTCCTAATACTAGTTATATCTGTGCAAACATTAAAATTTTGGATATGATAGCAGAACTTCTTTCTCTTCTGTTAAAATTTAGTATCTGTTTTAGTATAAAGTACTCCACAATACTTGCTTAAACACATTCATTTGAGTTTTTCAAAGGAAGTTGAATTAATTTGATGCAAAATATAATGAGGCACATGTTAATACAATGCAAGTGCAAAGTGGAGAGAAGAAACAAAACACTGTCTATTATTCAATTTCATTCCCTTTGTGAAGGAGCAAATAACTGCTCAAGTGGTGAAGAATGAAGTTCCTAGGAACTTATGCAAGCTGTTATGACATTTGGTGCACAAAGAAGAGACAGTACAATTGGATTTATGAATCCAAGGACCAGACTGTTAAATCTTAGTTACATTATTCAAATTGCATTTCAAGCAGAAATTGACTCGGACGAGTTAAACTGATTTTTGTCCTGTTTATGCATTTTGCTCTACTGACATTTTGAAAAGGTCCCAGGAGGTGCATTACAATACCTTTGATAAGGAATTTCCTTCTCTTTCTCTAACCGGTAAACAGAGCTGTGATCCCCGGATGTCTCTGTTTCTCTGTTTAGAGACTTGGATGGATATATTGGCTTACTCCTTTAAGTGCTGTCAGTATCTTTAGATCCGAAGCAGCTCTCAGACACGATCAACCTCTTCATCTAGATGCCCAGTAGACCTATGGCCTCCATGACTACACTGGGATTGTTTTGCTTATCTTCACTTTTTATCATGAAAGTCATCAGTTCTACTGCATGTTGCCACTGCAAAAGCTGGACCAGACATACAACTTTGTTCCAAACTTATCACTAAATACAAACATGAAAAACAATGCTCCAGGAAAACGTGTACTTCCAGCATATCAAACCTTTCAGATGGTTCTTTAGGTGCTTGAAAGTTTGAGTAAAGCGTGATCAGCTCATGGGGTGAAAACTGGTGGAACAGGGTGACTTACAGCGGTCTTTTGTGTCCAGATGGCCCAGAACAGGTAGAATGCAACTGCAACCCAGTCCAGTACTAAAATTAAAGCCCTGAGTCAGACTTGCAAAACAGTTAAACCTGATAACGAACACTTTGCCACTGTTAAGTCATTGTTCTCTGCTATTGGGAGGCTCTGAACTGTGTTCTGTTGCAGGACAAGGGAATCTCACCATGTGCATGAATGTCTCTGTGGAAGGAGACATGGACATCTCTATCATTCAAGGGCGGTTTGGGTCCTCTGTGGACAAAGATAACAATGATGACTAGTCTGCTGTTGGCAAGGAATGCCAGAGTTGTTTACCATGAGCCTAAAGTGTCTCTTTGTCTCACAGAAGCTCTCTAGGATTCAGGACTTGATGGAAGTGCCTTCCACTTTCCCTTTGTAAGAGGGAATGCTTTATGGATACTTCTCAGCCAAATTCCCAGCTTGCAAAACAAGACCACAGGCCTTGAAAACCCAGTGCTCTGAGAAGTGTGGGTTAGGATTTCTGTGTCACAGACAGGCACAAATACCACATAGCATCAAAAGCTTCCCTTTTCTTGTTGCTTACAAACAAAATTTTTGCTTTGCTTTGCCATTTTGGATGCTTTGTGAGATCCCTGGCAATTGCCCAGAGTTGAGCTTTGTAACGCCCACCCCCATCCAGCAAATAAATTCCTCCCCAGCCTCCTGTCTGTCCTGCTGAGAAAAAGAGTCTCCCGGCCTTTCTCAGTCTCTTATCCCTCTGCCTTGGAGAATCCTGTCCCTCTGTCCCTTCCCCCTTGCCTCCTGGCCTTCTTTCTCTATTAAAAGCTTTACTTTTTGTGTTTTGGCCTCCTCTTTCCCCTTCAAATTGAACAGTCAGTTACATGGCAGAAAGTCCAAAAAAGAAAAAGAAGGCACAAATGTGAAACCAGGACACTTCGTGCAAAAATCATGTAAAAGTACATAATGGAGAAGTGGTTAGCCCCTGCTCTGCCTCCTCATCACTCAAATCATCTCTGAGTCATAACTGATGACATCTGTGACTTACTGAAACTCTGCTATGCCAGGTGGGAATTAAAATTTGAGTGTTAACTGGATATAGTTAAAAACCCCAGCATTTTTATGCTTAGACTCAATCCCTTGCTTCTGAAGCATTTTTTTTCTGTTTTTGAACTGCTGAGATTACTACTGACACATCTTCAAAAATTTCCTTTTCCATTTGTTAATGCCTTTGTCTATTTTAATTTTTTTTTTTGTCTGACAGTATTCCACATGCTCCAGCCCTGGAGGTGTTCAAGGCCAGGTCGGGTGGGGCTCTGAGCAACCTGGTCTAGTTGAAGGGCATGGCAGGGGGGATGGAACTACATGATCTTCAAGGTCCCTTCCTACTCAAACCATTCTGTGATTTTATTTTTATGCCGTAATTTGTATTTGAGATGCTTTCACTCTCACAGAGTTGGCTCCATAGTCTGACTACAAATTCCTGGATGGGAAGGCTTCATTTCCAGACATTGATTGGTCATATAATGGTTGATCTTAAACAACAAGGATGAAAAGACAAGGAAGGAGACTAAGAAAATGAAGTCTATGTAATTTGGAAGTCTTAACACAGGTCAGCACTATCTCCCAAGAACACGGTATAACTGCTTCCAGAAGCAGATATCACAAATCCTATTTCAAAACAGTAATGCTGACACAAGTCCTGGAGTGCAGAAGTTTTTATTAACCTGAGAAATGAATTCTTACGTGGTTACACTTACTGCAAGATCTTAAGTGTGACTCATTTTTGTATTTTGCGTTGGTCTGAGCCAGAACTGTATGTCTCAGCTGAAAACATATTTAGTATTCTGCATGTTTCCATTTGTAATAGCTCAGGCACACCTGTGAAGAGGCTTAGGAAAAGCATTATTTCTGAGTATTAAAATCCTAAGATTAAAATAATTTTATTGTTATCATAAACAGTGACAAAAAAAAACCCCAAAAAAACCAACTTGCTGTTCTATTTGTAAAGATAGCGGCTACAGTGATTATGACACTTTCTAATTAATAATTAGAATTAATAATTAATAACGTCTTACACATTAACCCACAGGATTTTAAAGAAATGCTATTAAAGAAATTGTGAAGCAAAGAAAATGAAAAATTTGTGCTTCCTATCTGTACTTCTTCCTTCATATTTTAGCAATAGTGACTCTGCTGCTCCAGAAACCCCACCAGGAGACGGTGTTGGGAGGATGTACTTACAGACAGATCTGGGTTTTCTGGTACAAGATACTCTGCTACATAGTTCCCCAGAATTCTGGAAATCCCTGCAACAGAGGATTGATATGATGGGAATATGCTGGGTATGGGATGGGTGTAATTACCAATACACTGGAACAGTGCTGTGAATGCTCCTTAGTCAGCCCTTAACAGGTTGAAATGAATCACCCTGTCAGAGATAGCACCTGAGCTTTCAAAACTATTGTTTTCTTGTAACCCTAGCATCCTCATGTTTCAATAAATATCTTGAACTACCAACTCAAAAACAGTATTTGAAATGTGTGTGAAGTCAATCCTGCTTTGTTAGTTGCACATAGTATTAACACGGACAGTTCAACTTCGGTTAATGCATCGATGTTTTGGAGGGAGCTAAAAGCAAAGTACAGCATACCCCATTAAGCCAGGACTTTCTGTTTTGCTGTCAGCATCACCTATACCTTGCCTGTCCACTCCAACAGAGTGCTTGGTTTGTACCAGTCTTTTCCACAGGAAATTACTCATGTCCTGAAACACAGATTTCCTTTCCTCCAGCCTTTGTGACACTGACTAAAGTAAGTACCACTCCAGCCACAGAAACATGGAGATAAGAGGGGTTCTGTCAAGAAGAACACTTGCTGTTGCTGCTACTGTTACTGTCACCCAAGCTGACAGGCTGCAGATTTATCAGGAGTGAAGGTGGCTGCTAAAAGTCCACAAGAAATGAGGTATACTTGACCCCTGTTAGAACAGTTTGCTCATTACGAGTGTATTTCCTGTTTAGTTTACATTGTGCTTAATATCCAAGGTGAGGTGAGGTAACCAGTTGGGAAGTAAATACTATTAGCATAATCACCATTTTATTAAAGCAATGCTGTGAAGGCACAATGTTGTCATTTACAGGTAAATGAAAGATGAGATCCTTCTAGCATAAAAGAAATCAGCATCTTCTTATGTGTTGGTGCCACAGCCCACACAGCCATAATATTTTGAAGGACTAAAGCCTAAATAGGTCATACCTTCTTCAGGGAAAAAAGATGACATGGCTTCCAAGTACCCAGTAATGCAGTTAGCACAAGGCAATGCACCAACATTCTGGCTTTCACAACATGATTCCTTCTCCAGGTGTCATTGCTGTAGTGGGTTGAGGTGGGTGGGTTACAGTTTAAAGGCTTTATAGAAAAAATGTGTTATAAACAAAGTTTAAGCTGATTCAGCCAGATGAGACTGAAGAAGAATTCAGAAGGCATTAACGCATAAATGACGGATTTTCTGAATAACTAGGAAATTACTGTAACACATCTGTGCATTCTTTCTCATGGGTTTATATATTCAATTAAATGGTAGAGTTTTGACTTTGGAAAAACATTCTGTTTGTAAATTGATTGCTTTAGCTAATTACTGTAAACCAAAGAGTAAAAAAAAAAAATAAAAAAAATCAATAATGCTGTTTAGTCTAGTTTGGTTTTGTTTGTTTGTTTGTTTTTGTTTTTTTATTTCCAAAATGCATATGAGAAAAAGACAAGAATTACACTTCTCAGTTTTAAGCCTCACAACAGGATTTATTGGTGCCATCTACTGGCTATTTAGTCCTCATAAATTTCAACAAACTATGAATAATGTGTTTTAGATGCAGCATAATACAAACTTTATGAGCCTCATAACTGAATCAGCTAACATCAAACTATGTAATTGGCAAATCTGTAATATTTAAATTACACTAAGTCAAACTTTGGCACAATGTTCCAACAATGTAACTCAGTTACAAAGCCTTTAGATGTGCCAAGAGGAGAAAGATTGAGCTGCTGTACAACTGCTTGTGTGCAGGTTCCAAGTGCTCCAGACACACATGGACTCCTGGTGTCTCAGAGAAGGGCTTCTTCCTGACAACGGCCAACCACTTCAGAGCCCTCTTCCCTCATGCATGAGCACAGAAGGTATAAGCATGTTCAGGCAGCATCTGGTCATGTTGCTCTTTGTCTTTGCTGGAGGGATGTCCCCACAAAAATTTGAAGGAGAAAAAAAAAGGTGCTTCAGCTCATAGCCCAGGCAAGCTGTGACTGTTTCTTCTGAGGGTGGGTTTAAGCTAGATGGATGGAGTGCAGGCATGGAGGGGATGGTGCATGGCCTATTCCACCATATCCATTGCAAAGGTAGGAGGAGGAAGCAGAGCTTGGAAGGGACCTGCTGTCCACCACTGCTAAATCCCCTTCTGCTACATTTGTTGAAAGACATCTGAAGATAACCCAGAATTTAAACAATCACTTAAACTCTTTGTAGTAAAAATTGATAAACTATAATAATTTGAAGTGGTGCCAGCGACAAAACAGTAAATTAATATTACAATAACTGAAATGTTAACAATATCTCCAGAGCCAGGTGAGAAAAGAATTTAAACATCTGAGTAGTTGCATCCCTAATCAGCAATGTATTCAAGCACATGCTTAAAATACTTAATCATAAAGGTGCTTTGGTAGATACTAGTGAGAGCGCTCAGCTGCCCCACTCTGGTTAGACAAGACCTTAATAGAGCCAGAAACAAATGCATTTAGATCACAGCTCTGAGAACAAACCTCTGGAATAACTTGCTTAGCAACTAGGTTGTGAGCAAAGAAAGTATATTAATAGTGTGATTGAAGAAAGGGCTCATGCTTCCTTTTTCCTGTCATGTAACAAAAACACGAGGGTCTTTAAGGAAGGAAAAGGATGTTACTTAGCCGTAGCTATTTTTCAGAGATTTATGTATGAAAATGCATTCTGATGGAACAATCCAAGCCATCACCTTATATAATGCCATATGTATACAACAGGGTACTAGTAGAGCTTACAGCTAAGGCTGCAAAACTCCTCACAAGACCCTATTTTCTGGTGCTTGTTACTTTGACAAATTTCTGTGGTTTGGCTGTATTTCCACACCTTGGATTTTTGTCTGATTGTTTCAGCAAAATTTCATATTATGTTTTCATTAAAATCATGCAAGACATGCTGGTTTTCCCATTCTACAATCATAACAAAAGCTTGTCTGAGAATTTGTCAACTATACATTCCGGGAAACAAAGACTTTTCCCTTGATATATATAGTCCTACACAGTTGTGCTGCCATTTCCATGAAATGCCTATAGACCTAGTCAATGAAACTAGAAAGGAAAGAGAGTTCATTAGAAATCTGCTGGAGTATGAATTTGCACTGAACGTGTTTTGTTCCTGCAAGGTTTCAGTGTGTCTGACTGTGATCCCAGAGCTGAGAGCAACTCTGCAACTTCATCAAGGGCAGAGGAAGAACTTCCCTAGAAGAGCTCCTGCAGAAACAGAGTGGGCAAATTTCCCCTTGCACACTTCTGCTGCTGTCACTGTCAGACACCCAGAGTGTGCATCCTCTCAGAGCTCCTGAAAATAAAAATGAAATATTTCCAGGGTAGGAATAGCTACTGAGAGAGACTAGGACTGAAGCCAGCTGGAAGATGAGAAATGAAGCGAAAACAAAGGATAATGTAGGTGAGTGTTTTCATATAGTAGACTACATTAACTTTCACAACCTCCAAATAACATTTCATTTAACATAATTTACTTGCTTGTACAGTAAATTTAATTCCAGCTATCAAGTTATTCCATTTGCTCAAACAGCAAACAGAGCTATGTGGATCTGCAGCAGGTAGGTATAATCCTCCTCATGATTCACAGAGGTGCTAAAATGGTTTTGGTAAGGGAATCTGGAGGAGTTTGGTGTTTCTGTAGAGTGACACAGGCAATGACACATAAAATATCTGCATGAAGAGAGCTTCTAGATGCTTGTTGCCTTCTGAATAACCACATGCAACTTCGGTCTCCACCATCCATGGACAGATTCTCTGGATAGATGCACCAGACTATCCTGGGGCTCATTAGCAGAGAGGCAGTGTTGCCTGAACGTTGTCAAACCATTTCTAAACCTGGTTTGCATGTCTCGGCATCTGGTGTTTCCTGTTCCAGTCCTGGAGCATGGAGCAAGTTGCATGGCTGAAGAGCAGCCTGATGAGGCTCTGGGTGGCTCTGTGCTGAGAAATTTGGTCACCTCTGCTTAGTAACCTACAGCATTTCTATAGCTAGGTCTCATTAGCTCAGGCCAGTGTTTGTGAACGTGGCTGAGTGCTGCTGGACAGCACTCGTCTGGCGTGTGTGGTCTCAGCCAGCAGCAGATGTGGGTGGGAGCACAGTTCACACATCCTCGAGCAGGGGGCTCTGGAGGACAGTGGTACCCTGAGCACCAGTCACCACAGTGCTCCTCCTTCACTCGAACAATCGTTTCTCGTCGTTCTCACCACAGTGCCCCTTTCCTCAGCAAATAACTTCAGGTCACTTCCCTTTCCTTCATTAAATGCAATCATTAAACACCAATGTCCAGCATCAATCTCTTCCTTGGCTGTAGCCTCGTCTACCGCGTGTCCACACCTGTCATCTCCCGAGGATTTGACAATGAGGATGGCACGGAGGGTAACAGGCAGGGTGGGAGGCAGGGTGCCAGGGAGGGTGGCAGGGAGGGTGGCAGGCAGGGTGGGAGGCAGGGTGGGAGGCAGGGTGGCAGGGAGGGCGGCAGGGGGGACGACTCTGCCACGGAGGGCTCTCGCCTCCCGCCTGGCATCGGCCCAGGTGCGTTTGGAAACAACCCCCGGTACCACTTCCACCGGCGGGACACGCCCATGCCCCGACACTTGAAAGTCTGTAAACTGCCTCAGTGCTTATACAGCGCATTGCAGAGTTTAATCCTGAGAGGTTTACCAAAACGTAATGCCGGGTCTCTTTGGAGGCGTTTTGCCGCCGCTCGTCTCCCTGCTGCGGTCGCGGCCCCTCCGCGGCGGCTCCCCGGGAGGAGACACGGTCCGGGAGGGGACACCACACAGCCCGGGAGGGGACACCACC
>VXAU01004938.1:445542-505327 GCA_013399695.1 Formicarius rufipectus
CTTCGGGAGGGGGGGGTCGCCGAGGGGTGGTTGGTGCTGCTCACGGCTGTGTTCCTTCTCTGCACGTACAGGCTCGAAGGAGAGCGGATCTCGTGAAATCGCAGTCAACCAAAATGGGCAATACGTAAAGCACCTGCGAGGAGCCCGGTTGTGTGCCTTACTGCCCTGCGCTGGAGCCAGCAGAGGACGATGTGTGTTTTTATCCTTGTGCAAAGCCCGTCTAACTGATGAACAAAGCGATGTGTTGAAGTTGGAGATCGTGACAAAATGGGAGCGCTTCTGTTCTCTGCCACTTGCAGTTTACTTCTAGCTCTGGTGCGAGGGCACAGTTTATTCACATGTGAGCCAATTACTATCTCCAGGTGCTCAGGAATGCCTTACAATACGACTTTTTTCCCAAACATCATGGGGCACTATGATCAGGACACTGCTGCTCGCAAAATGGAGGTAAGTTTTCTGCCCCCTTACTGTAGTATGTAACAAATTTTTTTGTCATTAAGAAATTATTTGAGATACCTGTTGCACTTTGTGACAAGACAGATAATGTTTACTGAGTAGATGTTTCTTCAAGTGTTTCATGGTGTGCTAGAGTTCCTTGGTTGTATCAGCTCTGTGTAAGGGAGCTAGAGACTTCCTTCCCTCTCCCCGCCTTGGATCCTGTATTAGAGTGGAAGAGGAACGGGTGTAGCACTGCGATACGGCTATTCAGAGCATTTTGACAATGCTGATCGCATATAGCCCAGGCACCTTACTGTTACACAGAAAAATTGTTGAAATTCTCTGGGGAAATAGCTAATGATATCCTGGCCTGGCTGAACGCAGTGCAAAAATCATATTTTAGAGTTGTTCATTGCGCTTCTCTCAGCTTACATCTACTAAGGAAAGGCACCTAAACTTATTCTTAGCCCCATTCTCCGTTGCAGCTTTTGCGTTCTGTGGTCTTCTGACTGAAAGAGCGACTTTACTCTTTTTTCCTTTTTTAACTGAAAATAAGCACTTTTCTTACCCAAACTCACGGTAAATGTGGCTTCCTTGAGAATATACTACCTTGTGGAAAGGCTTTGCTGATAGCAATACCTGTAAAGGGCGAGAGCCTCACTGGGTGAGAGGCTTGTAAAACAAGTTTTAAACCTGTTTTAGTAATGGCTTTTTAGTGGTAAGAGAAGGAGGGAAATCTTAACACAGGTCTCGAAAAGCTCAGTGCTTTATGCTGTGTAGAAAGTGAAACACAAGTGAGTTAAAAATTAAGCTTCTGTTTTTTTTAAAAAAAATAAATTATATGTGGTCTTGGATGTGTTTACTGTTACTAAAATCCTATTTGCATACCCTTTACTGAGCTTGAAGGAGGAGCTTGGTTCAGTTGCCACAACATGTTTTTAGTGTTGCTTGGGATACTCAGGATTCCCTGTTTGGCTTCCAGCTGGCAGCCTGGAATGGCCACAGGCTTTGGCCATGCATCGGTTTTGTTAGCCTGGTGTAGATGTATGGGAAATTCTGATATCAAATGTTAAGCCATCTGAATGCAAGCAACTGATTCTAGCTAGAGATCTCTGGCTAACTGTGGGCTTTTAAATTGGAAGGCAGGCTGTAGGGAGCTGTGCAGTGCCTTTTCTAGTCGTCATTTGTCAGGAATGCTTCTTGTAGTGTTTGCCACTTTATCTCCTCAGGTACGCTGCTGCTTCTTACTTGGTGTGTCTTTACTGCAGCTGTTGAGCCAGCATTCGTCAGTATTTGTGCCTTCCAGTCATGCTGTTGTTAGGACAGAGAGACCACAGAGCCATTTTTATTAGGTTGCTCTGACTGACTTTTCTGAACTGTCAGTAACTTGTGCCTAGTGCATGTGTGGAGGGAATTCCTTCTGGAAAGGGTTCACGGCTCACCTGTCCTTATGTAGCTACTTCATAAAAAGATTGTGTGGTAGTGAGAAGTTCTGTTGTTTCAACTCTTTCCATCCTGTCACCACCTCTGACTACTGCAGTGGTTGATCACTGGTTAGCAGCTGTATGGGGGCTATGGGGAACCACAGTGTCTATTAGGATTTGATTTCCCTCCCCCTTTCATTTGCTTCCTAATCTCCTGTCATGCCACTGACTGGACTCTTCTTTGATATTCCTCACTGCTGTGGTGCTGTGCAGGCATTTCTAAACTGCCTAATGTGTCATGGTCTGCCTGCCTTTATTTGTGATCCAGCACTGCTGATGGACTGCCTGGTCAAAGTGAAATTTTAATACTTTTTCTCCCTTGCAGCTTTTGCATTCTGTGGTCTTCTGACTGAAAGAGCCCCTTTTTTTTTTTTTTTTTTTTTGGCTGAAAACAAGCATTTTTCTTATCCAGACTCACTTTACTGGTGAAAGGGTAAGGAGGTTTCCTCACATTCTGTATGGAGATAGTGTTGAATCTGTTGCTAGTGGTTAGATTTGGAATTACTATGGTGAGCTTAACTGTTCTTTGCTGGGCCTTTTTTCTGAGAGAGGTCACTGTGTACCAATGTCACACATTTTGATGGGATTCTACATGGTGTCAGTAACTGCACCAGTATAGTTTGTCTGTAGCTGATTACAAGAGAGGATCTTCTCAGGATTGTCAAAGGATTCTGCATTTCAAAGGCCTTGGTGTTGCAGCAGGGGAAGAGGAATTACTGACTTCTGGATTGGTGTTGCATTTCACTTTGCAGCCATAAGGAGGCAGCCAGTTGGGGAATGGGGAAGATTTCTGATGTTTTAAGAGCTTGAATTTTTCTATAATAGGCAGTTCATACCAAAGAAGAATTTTAATAGCACTTTGGCTAAAACTTCTTTCTTCTGATCATTAGTAGAATTTGTGTTTTAGTTCGATCTTGCTCTTCCCCCTCTCCTCCTGTCCCCATGGCTTGTTCTCAAGACTGGGTATGAGACTTGCATCTTAGGATCTAAGGTCTCACTGGGTTTTGAGGCTGAGGCTTGATGTGTTTTGCTCTCTATATCTTAACTGACTTTGAGTAAGCTGCTTAATCATGGAAACCCAAGGCACAGGGTAGAGACTTCTTCAAGAAATCAAAATTGTTTTGTGCAGAAAGAGCCTTGATGTTAGGCCAGTTTTGTGTTCCTATTCCATCCTAAAACTTTTGGAGAGTGTTTACTCCTCGAAAGGACAAAGGTTTGTCAAGGGAACAGGTCTCACCTGAAGCTGAAGTTCACTCTCCAAAACCATGGTAACTCAAAATGTCCCGCTCTCAAGACTCTTACAGGTGTGTTCTGCTGCACTGAGTGTTGTATACCAGAAGAGCTGTGCTTTCCATCTGCTGGTGTGCAGAGTCTTCTGTACTTTTCTCTGCTTTCTGGGAAGGTGTTAAATTGGTATTTCTGGATGGTAACAGTAATCCTTCAGGAGAGGATGATGCGGAGCTACTGTCTCAGGTGGTGGTTGTCCTCTAGGAAATCAGCTGATACGTGGTCTTATGGTTCTGCCTCATATCAGCTGTAGTGATGTGCTTTAAATCAGAACATTGAACCGCTGAGGGAAGGAAAATGCCTAACTCAGTCTTCTGGCCTCTGTTATGGGTGTTCTGGCTAGTCATGATAGTCCCTCTGGGATCTTACTTTCTGCAATAAAAAATATGTAATTTACAGTTGCTCCATCGTTCACATATTTATTTAGTTTAATTCTGAGCTTTTAACTTAGCAGTTTGAGTTTTGTCTTCTGGAGTTTTACTTTACATTTGGATTAGTTTTGTTTACACAAGTGGTGATTTTAGGAAAGTAAAACCACATAACTTTTTGGTGTGCAGTTTTCTGTATGTTAGCTAAACAGCTGCATGACGGTGGAATCCGATGATTTGCAGATGCCTGTCATATCTGTATCTCAAAGCAGTTTAACAGTAACACTTCTCATGTTACTACTAGTTCAGATTGGGAGGCAGAAGATCTAGGGTTTGTCTGATGAGGAAAATAAATGAACACAGAAGATCTGGTTCATTACAGCTCTACTTAAATAGGTGTAACTCCCCCTCGTGGTCGTCCACAAAAACAAGTCACTTGGAATTCCGAAGTAGTTCCTACTTTAACTATCCTGGAACAGGTTGTCAACATGAGGCATTATTCCAGCAAGGCAAAGAATATTACTGTGTCATAACTTATATTCATATCTCTTAATCTGTTTTGCTGCATTTCTGGAATGTGTCCACAAAAGACAAGCCCTTAAGACTTCCTGACGTGGGTTAGATCCACAGGTCTATAGAAGTACAAAGAGAAAAGGCTTGTCAGTGACTTTTTAAAGCAGACTATGGAAAACTCTGGAAAATGTCCTACAGAGAACAATAAAGTACCTCAGAGAGGCTGGAAAAATGATTCAGTAGTGAGTTTTCCATTCACTTTGGAGTTCATGGCCATGTGCCAGAATATGAGTGTGTGTGTCTATGGAGAGTTAAGTGCAACTGGCTGCAGAAGCAACTGAAATTGTGTAAGAACTGGAGTCAGTTTAAACAAAATCATTTAGAGGGGATTAAGAAGTACCTTCAAAAGCTTAGTATTGAAATTGCGTGAGTTAAAATTTGTGATGTAATGGGTTAGTTTGCTTCCATACAATACAATACAAATTTACAGTTAAGTCAATATAACGATACTTTAAAAAACCTGCAAACCTTGTGTCTACAAGCTTACATTGGTACATCTGTGTGTGTGTGTGTATGTACAGGAAGGAGGAAAGTGTCTACCTCTGTAGGTTGGGAGTTTTGGGGAAATAAGTGTTGTTTTGTAAGAACATTATTACTGGGATATCCCGTAAAGTAGTACAGGTGTGAATTTACTGAGTTGTTTTCAGGTTTTGTGCTCTCTTGCTCTCAGGTATTCCAAAGAAATGTACACCATCTTTAATTCTTACGGTGGTTCTTAGAGCAACACATTCATAAGCCATTTTTGTTGATTCCTATGGATGCAGTAAATTACAGCCACTAAAAAGGTGTTTGTTACCTGTAGTACTGAGGCCCTTCATAAAATGTGCTTAGCTTGTGCAGATTGTCTGAAACCAGACAGGTGAATGTGTGTAATCCTATCACACTGGCTTTAAGCATATCAATCATCCACAAAGTCTGCTGCTGCTTGCTCTGAACAGCATTCCTTGTCTGCTTGATAATGCAACTAGCACTGTCTTGCTCTTTGTTCTGAAAGGATGTTGTTTAGAATGCATGGGGGTCCAAAATGATGCGTGTTTGCAAAGAGGTGCTAACTGGGGTTTGTGGAGATGGTGTTGACAGAGTGATTCCAAGAGCCTCCTCTTTATTCATGTTCAGAGGCAAGTAATTTGGTGTTAACAGGAGTGGATCACTAGGTGAAGTTATTAGCACACTTCTTACATCTCCTGCTGCATGAAATGGAGGAGTTTTACTCTGGGCAGAATTTAGTCCAGTCCTGCTGTGCATGAGGTCTGCAGCTGGGCTTTGGAATGTTGTCTTCCAGATCTTTCTCGACAGAAGACTCTGTTGTTGGTCTCCTGCACGTCTGTCCCTTTCACAGTGCTCTGACTAGTGCTCAAGTGTATCTGCAAGCCATGGTGGTTTAGTCTCCCTGTCCAGTCTGCATCTTGGATTCCCACTGCTTCTTACTCCTTTGTGAGATGTGGTCACTGGCTAAATCAAGGGCACTGAAAGTGTGGAGTGATGGACTTAGTCCTGTGGGAGCAACCTGCTCCAGGAGGACACCTGTGGATCAGTGGAATCATGCAAGCTTCCCTGAAGCTATTTATATTTAGAAGGAAAACAGGAACAGAGGTACTGAGTTTGGAACTTCTTTGCCTTCATCAGTGAAGGCATAGGAGATAGGCGGGAGCTGAACCAACTGCTGGGAACACATCATCCTTGGAGATGGGGAAAGCCAGCAGTGGGTACGAAGCTTTCAGACATGGAAAGGTGTGATTTCCAGGCCGTCTTAGTGTTTTTAAGGAAGTGTCTGTTGCGCAGTGGAACTTTGTGAACTTGTCATTAGCAAATCTGATTAGGTAGGACAAGTCTGCTGAGGGTGATGTGGTGACCACGATTTCAAAGGACATCTTCATGTGTTTTCCTTTGAATAGCAGACATTGTGTCCAGGTGGTCCACATTCTTTTCTCTCTGCTGTCCATGAATTGTCAAACTGTGTGGGATCAAGCAAGTCATTAACAACTCACATCTAGTGCATTGGCACATGACAGCTCTGACAGCAGCAACTGGATTGTTTTGCCAGCTTTGGTGAACCAACAGGATGCATTGGTGCACACCTTTGCAAGGCTTATGATGCTTATGTCTTCTACAAATCTAGCCTAAGAATGGCAGAGGATTCTGCTGCCTTCTTTCTGAAGAGACCTTTGTGGTCTTTTAGGTGTGAGAGATGCTGCTTGTCTGCAGTGCTGCGTGAGTTATGAGGCTGTATGGAGCTTGAGCCCTTGTGGAAGGCTGGTGGAGGTAGAGTGCAGGTTTAATTTTCCATTTGCAGACTCGATGAGATGTTCAGGGTGACAGCTTGGCTACAAGATGTTGAAAGCAAGTGGTCCAGGAAAGATCCACATTAGATTGGGGTTGTGGTGAAATGTCTGTGCTTTTTTTCTAGTTTGACAGTGCAATGATTAAATATGACAATTTCTAAAACTACTATTGTGTCATCTATTTAGTTCTCTAATGTATTCCAAAGAAGGAAGTGGGAGTATCTGCACCACAGAACTTGGTGACTTTTTCTCTCTGTCACTGTTAACTGTTGATTCATCAGCTCTTAGGGGCAAACCTGGTTTCTTTATTCCATGTTGCCTTTTTGGGTCTTACTTTCTGTGTATTGTGTGCATCTGTGATTGCACTAACAGTGGTAATTTGCTTGCCAGAGGAAAATATGCAGATGTCTGCCCTCTTCTGAACTACTAAGTGGAGACTTGCATGCTTTCTGCTTAGCTTTTAGAAAAAGGAAGAGGTGTACAAAGGGTGCATAAGAGCTGTGAAAGTAGTTACTGTAAATGGGGGGAGAAAGGCCTGGATAATCAGTCTTTGCAGGACAGAAAAGATGTCCTCTTACCAAAGATACCAGCTTCTCTAGATGAGAACTTCCTGGGGGGAAAAAAAAAAACCACCCATCTTTCCTGTACTTAAATTTCTGGTAGATCAAGTTCCCTCAAAGAACAACCGCATCCTTCCAAGTTTGGCCCATGCTGTATTCCCTGAAGGACCTGCACAACCAGATTCCTTTAGTCTCAGAAGCTCCTGCCACAAAGCACTTAGTGGCCAAACTCTCCCCATAAATTAAAAGCAGTTTTTCAGAGAGGGACTGTACCCATCCAGCCTCATGGTGACCTGGGAATACCCGTTTGTCCAGGCACCATGTCCCAGCTGCATGTTGCTTCACGTGAGCTAAATGCTCATGCAAGGAGGGTACAAGACGTGCCATTTTAAGACTCCAGTTGAGTGGGGACTCTCTCTTTGGAGGATGCCTAGAGCTTCAAACAAAATATGGTATGCTGAAGGTTAACATGACCCACAGTTCATAAGGTCTGAAAGGGAGGAAGAAAAGGTGGCTTTAAGTTTCTAGAACAGGAGAAATAGGAAAGATAATGGGGGGGAGGGCACCAAAATGAGCAGTAACAATAAGGAAACGGTATCTAATACAAGCATTTAGAATTGGGGAGTGTCTCAAAGTATGACCACATGGAAATAGTGAAAGCAGAAGACTGAGTTGAGAACTGCAGGTGCTGAGGTAGATGACTGCAGCTTCACGGGCTTCAGCGTAGTCAAATGACATGTGCGTGCCTGGCTTGACATCTCCTGCATCACAACAAAGTTGGTGTTTTTTAAGGCTGTTTAAATTTTTATTTAAGACTGCTTAAAAAGTAGGCAAGAAAAAAAATGGAGCAGGGTTGCTACTCTGGTAACTTGGCTGATGCTGTTCTGCTCAGTGTGTCTCCACATTAGAGGAGTGGGAAGCATGATTCTGGTCTGACTCTTTTGGAACCAGAGCAGTAATGACTTCTGCTGGAATTTCTTTGAAATGGGGATCTTTTTAAAGATAATGGGCAGTCTGTCAACATTATTACAGGTAATCCTCTACATTGAGTTCTGCACAAAATGTTTAGCAATAAATCCGTTTCCTCTTGTAATATGTGACAAATATTTGGAGAATTTAGGAGTGAGATTCTCCTGCTATCACAGTCCAGATACAAGGAAGCTCTGTCTAGACTTCAGAGATTTAAAACATGCAGGGCCTGCAGTATACGTTCCTTCAGATAACTTATATTTTTCTGTCTCTTATGCTTGGTATAATATACATAAAACCTAAACCAGATACAATGTATAATTGAAAACTCTGTATAAATAGTTCAGTTCTGTAACACTTGGGAAAATTCACTCATGTTTGTTATGAACTGTAGATTGCAGAGGCTGGAATATCTATAATTTAGATCAAGCTATAATTTAGGTTAGAACCAAAAACTGCAGTGAATTTTGGTTATGAGCTATTTTGGAAAGTATCAGGAGTACTTGTACTTTAGTTTGCTTCAGAATAACTTCTTAGTGAGGTGTAATATTACTGTTTGTAACCTTTGCTGTAGTTAAAAAATGCAAATATATGTATTTTTATTTTGTATGTGAAAATACTTAGAGGAAAATCATGGAACTAAGTTGTTTTAATACAGAAGGGAATTCTCTAGTTGCTAAATCCCCTTGTGGGCCACTTAAGTGGTGCACTTGGTGATCCTGTTGGATCCCTTCCAACTCGGAATGTTCTGACTATGTATAGTTAATGCAAAACATTACAGAGCTTATAGAAGTAAAAAGCAGGATAACTGTCTTTTTCTGTGTCGGTGTTCATACTTTCAATGACAAACTTAGTGCCCAGTTATGGTGGAGTAGTTTTATGGAGGAGTTTGTTTTATTTATTTGTTTTTAAAGTTCATGTATGTATATGTAGATATATATATGTGTGTATATTGCATGTGTAGGGGTGAATGGTGGTGAAAGAGTTTGTAGATACATTCATTCTCGTTGCAAATATACTGAACATTACGTGGTGAGCGATCGAGTAACCTGAGCAGTTGCTCAGCCCAGGATCTGAACTGTTGCCTGGATAGTTCATCTTGAGGTGGGTAATGAAGTTCAGGCCCACCAAGCCTGCCCTGCATGGGGCCCTGGCTGCTTGGTGGCAGTCCCTGAGCTGCTGCACTTTACAGCACAGGGCTTTTTAAGGTCAGTTGTCATCCTACTTTGCCTTCTAAACAAGGATGCTTGAGGTGCTGACCGGTGGGGCAGCTCCTGCCTGGTACGGCTGTGGGAGGAGGGACTGCTGGGAACAGTCCAGCTTATCAACTGTTGCACTTGAGCTGTCCCCACGCTTTGTTCAGAGCCCTTTGAAAGTCCAAGTGTATGTTTTGCCTTTACTGTTCAATTGAAGGGCAAAAATAAGCTCATATCTTTGCAAACATCTTTCATTGCAGAGCTGCATTGTTTGGCCCACTTGCTTGTTTACCATTTTTTTCCTTCTCTGCATCACCCCCACCCTCTGCCAGCTCCCTGAACTCCAGATTTTCATTGATTAGGAAACTTAAACTGTTTTGTCTTTTAAACAACTGCTTTGTACTCTGACAGAATACTTAATTTTTATCTATGTAAATGTTAAATTGATCACATCTTAAAAATGTTTGACAAGCTTTTAAATTAAATGCTACTTGATAGGCCTTTATTCTGTTTTAAAAACTGGAGAAAGTAATGCTGCTGTGTTTTAAACCAGTTTATTAAAAGTCAAATTCATGTGCTTTCAATGTTTTTTTTACCTCTGTCAAATTAGGATGCACTAATAATGCATATTAAACTTATATATATTCATATTTATAATATATCTTATTAGATACTCATATCTAAAATATTTCGCCCCTATTACTGAATTTTAGTCCTGAAAAAATGTTGTTGTTTTACCCATGTAATTTAAACTGAGTTGAGAAAATATAGATTATGACTGATACTTGCTGCTGACAGCAGTAGCTGATTATTACCTACAACTCAGGTAGGGACATGGAGTATATGAGCCCCCAAATGAATTCATGCCGTCTTCCTTGGTAGTTTAAAGGATGGTTGACACTGCACTAACTTTCATGAACTGCACCCATGTTTCTGTTTTGCAGTTCTGCTGTTAAGTAGCAACTTTTAGCAGACATGTAGCAACAAGACATTGACACTTGAACTGCCTTGGCCTCCTGCAAAATCCTTACATACCAAATTAAAAGTGTCTTTAACTTGCCTTTGATCAAAATCCGTCAATGTTACTTCCAATGGGAGGCACCTAGTCTTTTTCTCAACCTTGCTTTGAATCTAATTGAACTTGGAAATTTCTTCCTTAATTTACTTTCATATGTTTGGACATTTATTTATCATGACTTAGTTAATTGTGCATGAACTAGAAGTTGGAGATTCTTGGCAGGTGATTCACTGTGACCATCAGCAAATTGCCACCCTTGCCAGCCCATCTAGGAATTATATGAAGGCATTAATCTCTCTGGGTATGATGCTAATCTTGTTTCCATCCAGTCCAGAATAACTCTATTATACCAGTAGTGTAGGATTAAATCAACCATGTTCTGCTGTTTTTAATTGAAACAGATTATCATTGTAAAAGTGCCTAAAGATACTGTGAAGATTAATTGTTAGTACAGCTCTGTGAATGTAAAGAGTAATTAGTGTCTCTTATTCTGAGACCGCCGACATACACCATAATTGGCAGTGGCTGTATTTCCTACCTATCACATCTGAAAACATATATGTGCACAAAAGTACCTGGGTTAGGATTTGGGGCTGTACTTTAATTCTCTAGTGACACTTATTGGACAGTGTGTTTGTATGGTACTGTGATTAATGATTAATAATTAAAAATTAATTATTCATAATTAAAGTGTCCTGCAAGGAGCAAGGAAGTTGAACTGGGTGATCTTTATGGGTCCCTTCCAACGTGAAATATTCTATGACTCTATTAATTATTTAGGTAGGTGTTATTTCCTGTAAAGCAGATATATAGCTTCACAAATAATAATGTGTATCATTAATATAGGTAGGAATTTGGGGTAGACAGTGTAATATAATCATAGAAATACAAATTTAAGCCTGCATTTGCTTCAGTGACTGAAATGCACAGTTATGTACGCAACAAGGTTGTAATGTTGTTGCTTTAGGTCACAAGATTTGTATCAAACGGAGAAAGAGGTGACATTGCTTAACACTGAGACAGTTGGTGTCTGTCCTTGTTTAAATCAGTAAACCCCAGTGTCAACGAAGCTAAATGTTTTAACTTGATCTTAGTTGTTAGGAAACAAGTTGTTACTTTCTTAGATACAGAGCTCCAATGGATGAATAAAGTCTCTAACCTTCTGTAAATCTCAGCAATTCAAGGTATTTCCTGTCTCTTGCAATCAAGGGTTGCTGTAGCTGATTGTAAGACCTTGATATTTTGATCCACCGTTTTCTGTATTATGTGAGTATCTCTGTGACATTGATCAGTAGGGTATAGGAGAATATTTTCCCTTATTTGTTATGACATATGTTGGTAGTTATCATACATCCCAACCCCAGAGTTGCCTGGTCATCTCTCGTAATGCTTTTCTCTAGGATAATAACCGAGGTACAAGAGAGCACTTTCAGTGTCTGCCTGGAATAACGAACTTGATTCTCTTGTGTCTTGGAATTCTAAGCCTGTTAAGCACAAAACAAGCATCCTGAGCACAAGATCCACATGCAGTCCTAGGTTGCAATTTACTTATGGTGAAGCACATTTAAGAACCTGTTTGCACCTGGACATTTATTCTGTATTTTGCACCATTTGTTTTCACTTATCTCAGTGTGTTACTGTTTGTAGGACCGCACAGTAACTGGATTTCCGGGGTAGTTTGGCTTTGCCTCTGAAACAGATGTAACATAGGTACACCTCCGAAGGAATCTAGAATGGAGAAGTAAGGTGTCGGTGTTTTGTTAGTGCGAAGTTTGCATCTCACAGCCCTCAGCTGTTCACTGAACTGCTTGAGGCAGTGCCCCTCCTGCTGTTAAAGACTGCATCATCTTTGACTTTACAGTTGCTGTTAGTTTGTTGGTTTGTTTTTTGGGTTTTTAGTTTTCTGTTTGAGGGTTTTATTATTGTTACTGTATTCTAGTTTGCCTTGTATTTACTGAGTTTTGTTTCCCATTGTCAGGAAGATGAGAATTCATATTTTAGGACTTAAATTCACTGTGTGAGACTTCATTTCTGTTTTTTTAAAAATCTGGTTTCAGTCTATTTTCAGCATTGCCATCACCAAATCTACAGATTTTCATCTCTCTTCTTTATATAACAGGGCAGTGGTTGCTGATGCGAGAAATGCAAAGTGCTTTAGTTTCCTGGAAGAGCCTGTTTTGTGTGATTGTGTCATGAGCTGATCCTGAGCTTCCTGAAGCGGGTAGGACTATGGTCCAAGATTCTGAGTTTAATCCCAGACTTGGTTACTCAGAACACCAGTGTGTGCATGTATGCAGCTTACCCACCTAACCACTTGGGTAAAAAATGGTTCATCCTTGGGACACCCATGCTTCACATAAAGTGATCTTGAAGCAACTGCATCTGTCAGTGAGCTTGTGGTTGTAGCTTTACACTTTTTGCTTCCAGGCCATGCAGCTGGAGGAGCAGATTCTTCGGGTTTGGTAAGATTTTGCTTTTATGTTCCATCAGGAAATGCAGACATACTATTTTCTAGGATGAAACTTTTCCAAATTGGCTAACTGGAAATAAAGCCCACATTTAAAGATGCATAATTGTTAGCAGAGTTCCAGGCACAATTCTCTACCACTTCTGCTGTTCTAAAATGGTAAAAGCACACAGTTGATGGAAATAATTCTGTATTTTACAAATCCCATTTTTTGTGTGCTTGAGACAAAGTTTTACATTTTATAGAGCTTTGGTGTTGTGTGCTTTTTTTTTTTTTAATTGAGGGAATCTCATCTGTAAAATCATGTTTTTTGAGAGACTTGGTAGGTTTGTTGAAAGGTATATTTCAGAGAGCATGTTATATTTCAGTTTTCTAAAAGGTTTGAACGTGGTCATAACCTATGTTTGTTTTAAAAAAACTCTGCTGGTAACCCACTGGGGACTTTATTTTCCAGTGCCTGCCTGCCTAAGGCGAAAAGTAGGAATAAATAAATATTTTTTTCACAATAAGGAGTATTAAACCATGAGCTGATAGTTTCATGCTATACCAAATAAGTAACTAGAGTGGTTCCCCCTAGTTAAGCTGTATGGAAACCTCTAATACACAACAAATTCATAAATGGAACTAGAAGAGATACAGATAGCAAATTTTCTGGGAAAACAAAATCTATGAAAGAATTGCAGCAAGGTCTTCTGCCAGATTCAACTGGGCAATAAAACGGTACGTGGGATTTAGGGCTGGAAAATGCAGAGTAATGAGTATGGGGAAGAAATTACTCCCAGAGTAATAAGTATGGGGGAAAATAACTCCCACTATCTGTGCAAGTGGATGGGCACAGTATTTTATCAGTTACGGTCACTCAAAAAGAGTTTTTGTCACTGGGGAAATGTGAGGTCAGTGTTCCAATGTATTCAAGGTAAATAGAAGGCAAAGTATAGTATGAAAGGAATAGAAATTAAAATTTGAAGTATTATCATACTAATGTATAAATATATCGAAAACGTAGTGCAATCTTTTAGCTGCTTGCCAAAACACAAATTAGGTTGCAAAACCAGGAGTTACAATAAACAAATAAAATGCAGTATCTTTCAGGAGTGCCTGCTTACTATTGTAGTATTTTACAAAGGGTTTAAACTTAAGTTTTTGAAAAGGGGAATAGATACATGTTAGGAAGAAAGGTTTGTCAGTGTCTTTTTAACACAGTGGTCATGTTATAATCTGCAGCTTGTTTCCTGAACCGTTGGTTGTAGGAATCTGAGAGAGAGAGGTCAAGTCTTATTGCATCCGCCTTGCTACCAGCAGGGGTGTCCATCTAAATGGTCTGACTTGTAAGGTCAGCCTGTGTTTTCAGGACATCAGACTTCTTGCCCTTGTGTTCTTACTTTCATGTGTCAAAAGGTAAATATTTTTAGCAAGCTGAGAGAAATATTGTAACAACACTTACTCTTGGCAGCCAAGTCCTGGGAAATCTACTCTGCTCACATTACAAACTAAACGTAGCTTTCTTCCTAAAAATTTGCATTTTTCAACTTATATGTAAAGGTAGTTTCAGGTTTAAATAAACTATGTTCTTTAAACAGCAGTGTTTAACCAATAACAACATGCTTCAGTAAAAGTCTTGCAAAATTAAAGTTTTGCTTGTCATTATCTACCTCTAATATGCAGTATTATTGTATAGTGATTCTTGTGCTATTTTAGCCTTTAGATAGCTTTACACAACAGAAGCTCTGTTAGAATGGTAAAGGCTTGTTTTATGCCCTGACTTTCTTCACCAAACAACACTTTCTTTATACTCATTTCCTGTACCAAAGGAGTGAGTTTACAATATGTATTAGCTATGCTCAAAAATGTTATTTAAAACTTGTCAGTTGCTTATCAAAACAGCTGGCAAAATATCTCTGTAGGTAAAGTTGTTTTCATAGATATAAATACTGGGTTTTTAAAAAATTCTTACTTTCCTGGAGGAGATATTGCTGTTTGACAGAAATTTGTGGAAGTTTTTGCCTGGCAGCACAGAACTTGCTTTAGAAAATCACTTTTACTTTTTATCAACTGAGATTAACTATGGGTGACAAAAAAGGAAGAATTCAGAACAATCAAGAAACTTTGTACAAGATGTCAAAATTAAACTCAATTTCTATAGGACTTGAATATGACTACCCAGGTTATTGTCTTTATTGCCAGGAAGAACAGAGCAACTGTAAATAAACATATGAAAGGAAAAGGAGCATCACAATTATGCAAAGGGAATTTAATTCATTTAGGGTTCCAATGCAGTGTTTAGGAAATAATCCAATTTACAGAACTGGAACACAGTATACCAGAGCTACATTTTTTTCTCCTTGTCATGAAATACTCAAATCCTGGGCTCCTGCAAAGGCAGCTCCAGAGCTGGCATCCAAAGAGGGGAGCACCCTCTGTATACCTGCTATAACAGCATCTGCAGTTGCAACACACAGCTGGAATGCTCTGAAGGGTAGTGCCAACAATTTTTTGGTTTTTCATAAAGGACTTGTAGGTTATTCTTGCTCTGCCTTATCTTCTTTCTTCCCCATTCCCCACACATTCCTGTATTTATTATCAAGGGCCCTTGAGGACTTGTAGATGCCCCATTTTGAAAAGAAAGATTTCTTTTTCAGTGTATTTTTTTAAAAAAACCCTGCATGTTCCATAGTAAGACTTGCTCTTTGGGTAAGGGTGTATGTATTTGGGATACTTAAAAGCTGCCATAAGTAAGGATGCTGTTCTGGAAGTTAATCCTTCCTTTTACAGTCGTTGCTTGAATGTTTGAGACACATAACTATTGATGGCAAAGAATTAAATAAAATTCTTACTAAATAAAAATCTTACTACAAGTGTTACCTGCTTTGAATATTCCATGCAGTATCTCATAATTTCAAAAGTGTGTTAAATATTGTTTCACCTTCCTTGACACATGAATTTGACAATTTATATACGATACGGAGATCCATGTTTCCTGATGTACAGGAGTGTTAATCAAAAAGCCAGCTTAAAAAAAGACTCAGGCTGATGTTATCCTGCAGATGGACTTCAGTCTCAGCTGTGGGTTAGTTCCCTCACAATGATGTTTAAATTAGCTTGTTGTAGTCTCACGAGCTGGAGCCTGGATGGGTGCCTGGCATGGCAGACAGTGTGGTGAGCAGCAGCCTGCAGTGCATCTGGAGGTCAGGGCTTGCTGGAGCACCAACCACCCTCTGCTTCCCTCCCTCTTCACTGGACAGTCTTGGCAGACCTGGTGGCTGGGCTGGAGGAGCTGACTGATCCCTCCTGGACATCTCCCCCAGCCTGACCCCCCCAGTGCTTCTGTGTGGGTCAGATGTTGGCACACCAGGTATGTGCTTTGTGTCCTGGCAGTGCCTGACACCTCGTGGCCCTGGCTGGTCTGTGACAGAACATATGTTTGGCTGCTTCAGTTTTATTTCTGCTTGCTCTCACGAGGCCCTGGTTCTCCACAGGACCACCTCTGTCCCTCCTTCAAGCCCCTGTGACATAGACATTGGGCCCATGTAGAATTCCAGGAGTGTGCCTGGCGATGCTGACAGCGTGTCAGCCCCCTCTTCTTCCTGTAAGCTGTCCTTAAAACCACGCAGCACTTGCAAAAATGGCCAGCAGCTCCTGGTTTGTCTGAAATTTGCACACATGGTAGGTAGTACTTTGGCTAAAACAATTTGCCCTAATAGTAAAGCTGATAAAATGTAGAGAGGTAAGTTTATTTTTTTTTTTTAAATTTTATTATTTTATTATTTTATTTTTTTTCTTAAGCACCTCTCTGACTGAATAATTAATGAATTGGGCAGAAAAAGTGTGGGTTAAATGTCATTCTACAAATTCTGCAAGAATACAGGTGGAGAAACTTGCAGTCATTTTGAGAGAGATTTGAAACGAGATGTTTCTAGGATGAGAATTATATTTGGACCTCATTAATCAAAAACTCCCCACTCTTCTCGTGTGAGAGATGAGTACAACACAGCACTTAGGACTGAAAATGTAATCTAACAGGAACTACAGGAACAGACACAACTTAAAAAATCTCAGGGCCCTTGTTTAGAAGCTAACTGGTGTACAAAGAAACTCAGTGTTTTACCCTGTATTTTAAAAAACTTGGGCTTTCATAATACCTTTCATATTTCTAGTGTTGTCAAATAGGAAAAATCGGGTTTGGATAGTCACAGATGGGCCAAGACCCTGAGGCAAGGGCTGGGCTGGAAGTGCTAATGAGCTTCTTGCTGCTCAGGACAGCACATTTTACTTTTTCACAACTGCTGAACAAACACTATTTTCTAATATCTTTTCAAACCTACAGGGGATTAAATGTGAGCCATAGTGATGAAAGTTAGTTTTGATGCCCTGAATTATCTTTTTTAAATTGCTAACCAAAGTCTTTTTCTTCCCTGTAGCCTTTTCTTATTCTTATGAATCTACACTGTTCACCAGACGTCCACACATTTCTGTGTAGAGCCTTTGTCCCTGCCTGCCTAGATCAAATTCATGTGATTCACCCATGTCGAAGCCTCTGTGAGAAAGTGTATTCTGACTGTAAGCAGCTGATGGACACTTTTGGAATTGCTTGGCCTGAAGAGCTGGAATGTACCAGGTGGGGTATTTCTCATATTGACAGGTGATGGGAGTGATGCTCTCGTATTTGACCCAGACTGAGTTGAAAATCTGAGGCAGAATGTTAAATATCACTTTGCTGTAACTTCTTATCCTGACCCTGCAATGCTTATGCACAGGACCATTTCTTTATTAAAACTTTTTCATTATTCAAATTAGCACCTGCATTTCCTGCTTGGGACTTCTTTTTGCAACAAGGTTCTGCAGGCAGTTCTTTTTAGTATTCAGATCCTACAAAAAAAATTAGTATAAATTCCTTAAAGTCAAAAATACAAGATGTTATGGCATAGAGTTTGCTTTGGTTTCTGATCTCTAAACTATGGGTGGTCATGCTTGCTTCATTAGGAGGTTTAGAAGTAACTGCTCATAAGATAATATATGGAATATTCAGTATTTGAACAGACACAGCATTAAATAGTGGAAGCCTTATCTTGCTTCTAGCTGCTTAAATGTGCAACTTAGTTTTTTGCTGCTTTTCCTGTACTACCTGCCAAAACTCTCTCTTTAAAATTTCAGCTTTTTGTCAAAGGTGTTAATGTGTCTATTTCAGATAGATAATACTATATTTGGGGAAAAGGTGTCTATATATTTTAAATGGAAACAGCTGAAAGCAGCCCAATGCAGTCTTCTTGAAATTCTGACCTTCAGCTGTAGTTATCTGTAGATTATTAAGGCCAGATTTTTTTTTTTTTAAACATTCATCTAGTCAAGAGGTACAGGAAAGGAGCAGAGACTGGAAACTCAGTAATTTTTATAACCCCCGTGTAGTATCCAATCTGTGATAGGACTGAGGGAAAGCTGGCACAGTAGTTCTATGCATGACCTCTGGTCCAAATCACTTTGGGAGAGAATATGACAAGTGGCATTAATGCCACTTCTGCAGAAAAATTGAAGCTGTGGGGGTTTAAAATAAGAAGGCATCAACTTTTCCCATCTAATGTGACCTTCTGTGCAAAAGTAGTGCCCCTCAGCACAGCAAGGATTGTTTTGAAAAATCAGTTATTCAGTATGAGATGTTTTAAATCAAATTATGCTTTTCGCAGGATTTACTGCAGCTTTAAATTATTACTGCTAGTATTTACTGGAAATGAACCTTCTGTGTTCATGTGTGAAGTGATGTCTCCCTGATAGCTGATACTGAGAAGGCCGTGTGATGAAGGGTGTTCTTACAGCAGCAGAGATGCTGCCGCTGGAGCCCGCTGGCATGAGGGCAGGCAGTAACTGGAGTGCTGAGATTGACACTTTTGTATTCCTACAGACATACATAATGCCAGTTAAGACATGGGTGAATGTTTCCATGTGTCCTGCTCTGACCCATGGTTAATGAAAGAATCTGCCACAGTATCAGTTTTTGTGATTAGACTGAATGCAGAGAAAAAACTGAAGGGGTTTTAGCTCAAGCTGGGCTTTCAAACTGAATTGAGGGACTCTTGTAATAGTGATTCGCAAAGAATGTTGAGATAACAGTATCTTACTCTAAAAGCTAGAATGCAAAACATTTTTGTTTTAAATGTGTGCCTAAACTTGGGATGCATATGAGCATAAATCCCATTATGAGTAAATGCTCACCTGCTTGAGCTGGATAACCAGCACTGCTAATAGAGTATTATCCATGTAAAAAGATCACCACTTGTATCCAGTCAAATCCTGGAGCAATTGGGTCTTGAGCAGTTTTTAAATTAAGATCCTAGAGCTATAAAATTGCTAAAGGATTGATAATTTTTTACAATGCTTGTATTTTCTGCTTATTTTTTTTTCAGTTAGGTAATTTATTGTTGCTGACAATGAGATAGCAGTATAACAAAAATACTACAATAATAATCACATAATTAATTAATGATGTCAGCCTTCTTCCTTGATTCATTGAAGCTTGCATTTTGACAGGATTTTTGCTGTCTCCGACAATCTATTGTTATCCAAATTTTAAAAAGAAAACAAGTACTTTAAATATTTTATGTATGTATGTAAAAGTTCAGCTGAATTTAAAACTCTAAAAAAATGGTTGCAATTTGTGTACTGTTTCATATGCTATAAAACAACAGCTAGATTGCAACAGTTAAACAAATGTGCTTGAAATCTTCTAAAATGCAAGTATTTAAAGTTTTGTTTTTATCATACCGTCTGAATTTTTTTTTTCATACAATGCACATTTGCATTATCTATAAAATTTAACAGTGCTTAGGATCAGATTTTTTTCATGTTTCCAAGTAGCTGAGAATGAGGGATATTAAGATATTTCCTCTTCTGTTTCTTTATTCAGACTAACTAATTGTGATGAGACCATTCCTGCCACTGCTGCTGTAACCACAAACGTACATGGAACTCGGAAGACCCCAGGCCAGATCCGAAGGGATTATGGATTCTGGTGTCCCCGGCACCTACACACTACCAATGGACATGGCTACAAGTTTCTAGGAATTGATCAGTGTGCACCTCCGTGTCCCAATATGTACTTCAAAAATTATGAATTGGATGTGGCAAAAAGCTTCATTGGAATAGTTTCAATCTTTTGCCTTTGTGCTACGCTTTTCACATTCCTGACTTTTCTGATTGATGTTAAAAGGTTTAGGTACCCAGAGAGACCGATCATATATTACTCTGTCTGTTACAGCATAGTCTCTCTTATGTATTTCATTGGATTTTTGCTTGGGAACAGAACTGCCTGTAATGAGGCAGATGATAAGCTGGAAATTGGTGAAACGGTTGTTCTTGGCTCCCAGAACAAAGCCTGTACTGTCCTTTTCATGGCTTTGTATTTTTTCACTATGGCAGGCACTATTTGGTGGGTGATTCTTACGATCACTTGGTTCCTTGCAGCAGGAAGGAAATGGAGCTGTGAAGCTATTGCACAAAAGGCCATGTGGTTCCATGCAGTTGCCTGGGGAATACCCGGTTTTCTCACCATTATGCTCCTTGCTATGAACAAAGTTGAAGGAGACAATATCAGTGGAGTTTGTTTTGTGGGTCTCTATGATCTGGATGCCTCTCTGTACTTTGTGCTTTTGCCATTGTGCCTTTGTGTCTTTTTCGGTCTCTCTCTTCTCTTAGCTGGTATTATTTCTTTAAATCACGTGCGGCAAGTCATACAGCACGATGGCAGAAACCAGGAGAAGCTAAAGAAATTCATGATCAGAATTGGAGTTTTTAGTGGTTTGTACTTGGTGCCACTTGTTGCACTTCTTGGATGTTATGTTTATGAACTGGTGAACCGGAAAATCTGGGAAACTACTTGGGTGTTTGACCACTGTGACCAGTACCATATTCCTTGTCCTTATCAGGCAAGTAACAGTTTCCTTTATAAATAATACTGTAAAGCTAATTAACAAACCCCCTTGTGTGTCATTGTATATGCCGTGCAGTTAGTAAATTATTTTCACATTAAGTAATCAGTTCAAGAACATGGAGTGATTAATTTCTTTTCAAGTTGAAATCAATAGGATGATAATTTTGCTGTGAAGATTTTCACTAATTGAGTTGGTAGCACTCAGCAATTAAATTCCAACTCAGAGCTCAGACAGAATATATAACGCTTACGATATTTGAACTTCATGGTAAAAATTGTCTCTGAGGAGGATCATTCTGCACAATATTTGTTCCTAAAAGTAGTTGCTCAGTACCTGGGTGCCTATTCCAGTGTCAAAGTACATAAGTTGAATTTTCATCAGTTTCAGTTGACGCTGAAAAAATGATTTGTCAAGATTGAGACTAAATTGAATTTTAAATGCTGCTCATAACCACAGACTTAAAATCACTTTTGTCTTTTTTTTTTTCCCTTCAAAATGTAAAGTGTAAAACACTTGAAATTACAGAACAAATTTCCAGTGTACTTTTTCCACAGTAGCTGTTATTGGCAGACTGGTTTTCAGAAATGCAAAGAATTCTTTATAAAAAACAACCAAACAAAAAGCAAATAAAGAAAAAAACCTCAACAACACTTTAAATTGTGGAGGTGATCGTATTTAACATTTGACTTAAAACCAGCTTGCTTGGAAAGGCTTTTAAATCTGCCTGTGTTCAGTACTCTGGATTAAATCTCTTGCAATGGCAGGGAGTTTTATATAATTAAAAGTAATTTGTGGTTTGTTTCTCTCCATTTAAGAACAAATATACAAGAAGACAACATCACTAACAGAAATCAGGTGTCTCAAGTCATCTTTCATTGCATTGCACTCACCATCTATGGTTTTGCTGCAATAAACTGCTGTTAAAAATGAGGAACATAAACATGGGCAATATGAAATGATAAGGGTTGATCTCTTTATATTATTTAACATTATTTATTATCCTCTGGATTGAAGTTGGTGTAAACTGAGAATAGCACAGCTAACAGACATCTTGGTTATTTGTGTTTCCAGTACCGTTTCTGAACAAGTGTATTTTGACTTAAGTGGGTTTTGTTCTGAGTGCTCTATCAACCTAAATGGTTCAGAATCTGCAAGATTGAAAACAAGACTTTTATGCTTTAAAAAAAATTAAATCTACAAACTTGCTTAGTAGTGCTTAAATAAATGTTTGGCATAATAACACAGAAAGAGCATGTATTTTCATCCTTTAATTAGCCTCTTGAAAAGAAGAAATAGCAGCAGGAAATGTTACACAAAGATGTATTTTATGAGATCTGTCTCTGTAATAGACAGTGTGTGATAATCATGGAGTAGCTTAAAAGTGGCGTGCTCATCTGTGGCTTACCTGAGCTGGCTTGTAGACTTCTGTTACATTGGCCAGATCAAAACCAAATGAAAACAAACTTCAGTTTAAGTAGCTAATGTTACCTGGCTAACAAAAGCAGTGACTTTCACAGATGGGCTGGCAGATAAGCCAGGTAACATACATTTGCAGTATGGGAGCACAGGATAATGATCTCTTACAGAGGTAAATGTCTCAGCTCCTATGATACAGTTCTGTAAATAGGTGGATTAATTTTGCAGTAAACAGAAAGCTCCTGTGGTATTGGAAAGTACCCTGTGGCTCCTTGAAGATGCTGTCTAATCTGATTAAATCCCAACTAATCCTTTCAGTACCTGAAGGGAACCTACAAGAAAGACAGACTTTTTATGAGGGCATGCAGTGACAGGACAAGGGGGAATGGCTTTGAACTGAAATAGAGCAGGTTTAGATTAGATACTAAGAAGAAATGCTTTACTTTGGGGGTGGCGAGGCACCTGGAGCAGGTTAGCCAGAGAAGCTGTGGGTGCCTCATCCCTGGAAATGTTCAAGGCCAGACTGGATGGAGCTTTGATCAGCCTGCTCTAATGGAAGGTGTCCCTACCAGTGGCAGGTGGTTGGAACTACAAGGTCTTTAAGGTCCCTTCCAACCTAAACTTCTTTTAAGTTGATGGGATAAATCTTATATATACATGTATTTACCTCTGAAGAACATGTTTAATAATACTACTACTGCCCAAGTTACCTTTTCTTTCAATTTAAAGTATTTCCTTCTGACAAATCTCCTGTATATGTATTCAGCTGTACTCATGAACCACGTCTGACTTGACTGTACATGTCTAATGTTTGCCCGCAGTACAAGCCTCAACAAAGAACAACAGCCATAAGGAGAAAGTCTCTCATTTATGTAATTTATTTGTTTTCTGCTTAAAAAAAAAAAAAAAAAAGTATATTTTTTCTTTGCATTTATTACACTTTGTTATCTTCTAGGCGAAGGCACTAGCAAGACCAGAAATATTTTTGTTTCTGATGAAGTATTTGCTGACATTAATTGTTGGCATATCTCCAGTCTTCTGGGTTGGAAGTAAAAAGACCTGTTCTGAATGGGCCAATTTCTTCAACAGAAACCGCAAAAGAGAGTAAGAAAAAAAAACTTCTTCCTGTTTTTTAAAGTGTATATTTAAAGTTGGCTTTAAGATAAGTTGCTTTATATATATAACTCGGGTAATCAAAATGTTGTACTCAAGCTTCTTTTTCAGACCCTAAATGCTGCCTTTGGGCCTCAGCAAAATTCCATTGGAGTCTGGGGAAGTTTTACACATGCAGTGACTTTATGACAACATTTTTAAAAGATAGAAAATGTTTTGCTCTGCTGATTTCTCTTTTGTAGAGTAGAAAGTGTATTGCTGTGTTTAGCATTGACTAATACATCTCTGATTTCCAGTTGAAGGAGGGAAAATAATTTCAGTCATCAGTTTAATTCCTTTCATGTGTTGTGACCACTTAATTTGACACAGTACATAGTGGTGTTTACTGTCATGCAGTAATAATATCCTCTGCTTTTCTCCTTTGCCAGGCTTGTCTTATTTTAAAAGTAGTTCATTGAACTGTCCTTACTATCACTTTTATTGCATAAATCTAGTGTTCCTTTTTTTTTCTTCTGAAAGAGAATAATTCAGTTTTATAACTTAATCTTAGTTAATTTATATCTATGGATTTATACAGCTTAAAAATTTCATCTTCATTTCTTGTAGTTGTCATTTTTTCAATTCTTTCATATTCCTTGATTATTTTTTCTTTTACTATCTGTTACTTATAAATAACAGTGGGTTTAGATTGATTTATTTCTTTGGATTTCCAAGGCAATAGTCCTTAAGCTCCTTTTATTTTACATTTACATTCCTTGATGGTGAGCATATGGCTTCCTTTCTCTCTACCTTCTTTTTCCATTTCCTGTATAATTTTTCTTGTGTTTCAGATGTTAACTGTTTTCAGCTACAAGGACTTAAAAATAATGAAGTAATTTTTATAATGCTTACCTTTTTTTATTTGAATGAGATTTACTTTATATAAAGTTAACTTGGTAATGCAGCTGCTTATGAGCTAATCCTTCTTTCCTCTCTTAGATCATTAATCTACTGAAGTCATTGGGCCAAGTTTCAGAAGTAAGAAATACAGAAACCTGATTTCATTATACCACAGACATAATTACTTTGGAGCCATTATGATCAGATGTTTTTATCCTCTTTTCACATACAGTTTTTTTTTCTCATTCATTAACATCCAGTTCAGATTGCATCACTGGTTGCTGTCCTCTCAGGGTTTTGTGTATGAATCTTCATTACATTATAGCCAAGGTCAACCTCTTCATCTAGTTACATGCTTGTGTTCTCTTTCAGTCCAATCAGCGAGAGTCGAAGAGTGCTGCAAGAATCATGTGAATTTTTCTTGAGACACAATTCCAAAGTTAAACATAAAAAGAAGCACTACAAGTCAACTTCACACAGACTGAAAGTAATTTCAAAGTCAATGGGGACCAGTACGGGTGGCACAACAAATCATGGAACTTCTGCAGTGGCAATCACTAATCATGATTTCTTAAGCCAAGAAACTGTTGCAGAAATTAAAACCTCTCCAGAGACATCTGAGAAAGAGATAGAGGCAGATGGAACATCAGCCCGAAGAATCGAGGAAGGTGAAATCAGTGGAGATCAAATGTTATCTGGTTCCAAATTGACCATGGATCAGGTGGAAAGAAGAAACAAAGCAGATAGCACATGTCATATGAGTAGCTTGGCTGAGAGTAGGAAGAGATTAGGTGAAGGAAGGTAAGGCACCTGAACTCAATCTTTTGCTCCTTTATGCATATTGCCACTGTTATTGTAAGTTTTCTGTTCTTCTCTCTGAAGAATCATTGTACTCTGTGTGCAGCTAACCTGCAGTAGCTGTCAAGAGAACCTACAGACTGTTTCATGTGACCATGTATCTTTAGCATATGGGCTATTTTGTGTATTTGTAGGATTCTTTTCTTTCTTTTAAGCATTTAGTGATGGAGTTTCAATTCCAAGAAATCTGTGACTGCACTTCAATCACTTTGAGAGAGGATGGGTCTGAAAAAGAAAAATGGTGACCCTAAGCCTGGAAAAGTGTTCAGAACTGTCTTGCACTCACTTGAGAAGAATGCAGCTGAAGATACATTATGATTTTTATTGCTTAATTTTTTCCCAGTGTAATGCACTGTGCTTAAAACTTACTGTGTTCTATTTTTTATTACTTGCAGGATAACTCCTAGGAATGATTTTAGTGAATCTCCACTACAGAGCAGCTGTTCCCAAATACCTGATGTCTCACAGTCAGCTTCTGTATCACTACTTGTCTACTCAGCTTCAGACGCCAGAAGAGAGCTGGATTCAGGAAACAGTTCAAATCCTTGAAAGAGTGGAGTTTTTATATGAACATTTGAAATATATAAAACTGATGTGAATTCTGTGTTACACTGGAAATAATGGATATTCTGTGCCTTATTAAAAAACACACATATCTTGCTTTGCACTTAAAAAAAAGTATGTTTTGTAGTGGGAACAGCTAACAATAATGTACTGGTTTTAATCCTATTCAGGAATAATGGAAATTGAAGTTCTGTAGGCTATGGCAGTAATGTAAGAAAAAGATGAGAGAAAAATATTATTCCTTATATAAAGAACACTTTGTAATGAATTGCATTAAAGTAATGCTTAGAAAGCACTGTAACTCTTCAAGGTATAAAAGTTCCATCTTCTTCTGTATTTTTCAACACTTGTGAAAACTTTTTTCTATTTTTTACTGGCTCTTAAAAAATAATCACTTAAATAAGGGATACACAGATTTATAGATTCTCTCTGAATTATATGTCATGTATCAATTTACAGCACTGGTTTATGGTAGCTTGTACACTGAATATGAAAGGGAATCTGGACTTAGATCAATTTATTTTGTACATAGAAATGAATTTTGTAAATAGTCGACTGCATAAGGTCAATCTTTGCAACTACTGTTTTGTATGTATTGTACAAACTTGGGAAAGGTCACATGCTTCTGTTAGGGGGTTGCTGAAGCCAAGAGTCCCTGCCTGGTGGTCAGACAATGTGGGTCAGTGCTGAGTAAAGCAGGTTGTACCTTTATCTGTTACATTGTTTGGGACGAGACTGGTCAGGCAGCTGTGTGTCCTGTTACAGGGATGAAGCAGGAGGTGCAGCTCTGTTTCAGAAGAATGTCTCTGGGAGCCTCTGCTGGCACAGTGTTCCAGAGCGTCGTGCCAAAGGCCACATCTCTGGCCTCTGGTTTTGGTGGACAGCACCTGAAGGATATGCTTTGGGGTTTTGTATTGAGCTGCAGTGAAAGCTCGTTTCACAGTGTTTCTAGGAGAGTAACTTAATTTTTAAAAAATATTCTGTAGACAAATACCTTGCAGAAAATAAACTGCTGAGTTATTAATATACAGGCTTTTTTAACAATCTGTTTACTCAGAAGGTGGCCTTAATACTTTTTCTACAAAGCTTGATTTCTATATGCTGCAGCAATGTATTTTCTCTAAATCAAAAAGGCCTTAATACATGTAGCCTTTCATATGATAGAGTGGTTCTCTAGAGCAAGTACTACTGATGTGGGCAACAGTTTCATAGTTTGGCTTCATTTGAGTCAAGATATCTTAAGAGCCAATGGGATTTATTACTTCAGATAATTTGGATATGGGATTTTGCTGTGTTGTAAACCACAATGTCAGTGCATTTTGTAAGACTGTCCAGCATCTTGCATTTGATTACAATAAGACTATTTCTCAATATTTTTGTATTATGCAGGGAAATTACTGTGTTGGAGTTTGGGCAGCATTCATGGTGATGCTTTGAACAATAAAGTTGCATGGGAGAAAGGACATGTAAATGCTGAAACAGGAACTACAGTTCTGATAAACCAAAGTTACTTGTTTTATCCATCATGCATTAAAAATGAAATGTCTTTATATTACAGTGTCTGCATTTTAGCACTTGTAATTTATTGCCTTCAATGGGAAGGAAATTTCTTTTAGAACTTCCCCATTGAAAATCCACAGAATTCTTGCTGCTGAGAACAAGAAGAAAGATGAAATATCTCCTGTGAAAATGCACACTAAATACCCTTCATTTTTCTAGTTCTCTTTGTAACCAGGTAACTTTATACACTCTTTCAACAGTTTTGTTATTACTGTATTTGTTAGTAATAAAATATGCTGTTGTATAGTAAGAGCTTCTGAGTCGATCTTTCTTAGTAACAAAATGTAGCGTGTTTTTGCACTTAAAATACTAATGTATTTCTTAGTAGACCTGTGTGAGTTAGTAAGTATTGCAATGTTTTTATTCCTTCTGTGTAAGTGAGAACCTGAGATCGAACAATGCTGGGAATTGTTCACGTGAACACAGAATTATGAAGGAGTGAGAAACTTGAAGTTGTTCTTTCATCCTAATGTTTAGAGCATTATTTCTTTCATGACCTTTAGATTACACAGCATGGGCATTTCCACACTCTGTTCATGCTGCCACCTTCTTTAAATACTGATTTTTAAATATTACTCCCTTTCTTTAGGTAGGTGAGAAGAAAAATGCTTTTGTGGTAACTGCTCTAAAAAAAGATAAAAGCAAAGTAATTTTGAAGTTACAGCAATACTGTGGGCTTAAAAACAGATACATTTACAAAGAAGTGTGAAATACAAAGCAGTAATTGTAACATTCACTGTCAGTGAAATGCATCAGTGGTAGATTGAGACTTCCTGTGTTCCAGTGCTGCTGTACCAGAAGAGACTCTGAATTCCCACGGTGATCCTTATAGCTAAGGAGACCATGATCTCTGAGTGCTTTAACTGTGAAATACCCAAGCAGTAAATGGAAGTTTAACAGCAATTTGAATGCTCACAGAAATGGGGGGGAAAGGAACTGAAAGAAAAGGGGGTCAGAGATGACTCAGGTCTTAGAAGACTGACTGTCTTACCCTGATGGGCAGTAGAGAAAGCTCATCTGTCAATCTTCTGGAAGATACACTATAAATCCAACTATTTACATGGATATAGCCATTTTAGCCATCTTTTTTTCTTTCTTTCTTTTTTCTTTCATTTTTTTCCCCCTGCCATTGTTAGCAGGAAGCCAGAATGAAGGATACTGACAACTTCTCAAAACCTGGAACTGTGTGTACCAAATGATCTTCCTCTGAAGGGAGCTGTCATAAATCACTTCAAACTACCCATTGCATGGAGTTTTCAGGTTGTATATAAAAATTTTCGAAGGACAAGATAAATGTAATATACCAAATCATACCTGATTTGTGATATAAAGAGCACCTGAAATTGCCAATATGGTAGTTTTATGGTACATATTGTTTTTACTGTATTTTGCTCTCTTATTTTGTTAAATGCTTTTAGTGAAAGTTGGGATAAAGTTTATCTAGAGTATAAATCTGTGCACCTATTTGGAAAAAAAAAAAACCTCCAGTTTGCAAATCTGACCCAGAACAAGGCAAATATGAACAAAGTAATGTTTGTAACATTTGAAAGGTACTATTAGCACAGAATATGCTGAGTTGGAAGGGACCCACAAGGATCAAGTCCAGCTCTTAGCCCTCTTTGAGTCGACTCTGACAACTGTTCAACAGATTTACTGAGAACTGTAGCCCCTTTTCCCGTACAGGATACAGAATATATTTGGTTTAAAGACAGTCAAATCCAGTTGAAATTCAGAGCAAAACAGGAAAAAAAAATATAAGTTGGGCTTCTTTAATAAAAATAAGCTTAGCGTGTTGCAAAGCACTGAAAAATGCAGTGGCTGAATAGGATGAGGAATCCTGTTTCCCTGTGAAGTCTGACCACCCAGTCTCAACATGCTGTTTCAGAAGGCTGCACATCAAAGGAGAAACCCCACATCCCTCCTGTCACACTAGCTACTTGTTGGATCAGTCTTTGAAGGCATCTGGCCTCTCTCTGCCTGCCTTCACTGGTAAAGTTCACTGCCAGTATTAACCAGTGGTATTTGCAGTAATTGAGATGGCTGACATCAAAGGTATTTGAGAGTCTTGTGGGAATAAATGTTATTTCCTTTGCAATACCTTTTTTATTTTTGCACTTATTCTTTCATTCGTTGCTTTTCATACTTACATTTTTCATGGACTAGGGTTTAATTAAAGCAGCCTGTATCACATGTTCACGAGCTGTCTGCTTGCTATATCTAGAAGCTCAGCTCAGCATATACTACTGTTGTACATCTATGAAATCTGTTTCTGTTTAGTAACTGAATTTTACTTCCTATTAAAAAGCATTTGAGATGCAAAGTATAATTAAAAGATTAAAAACATGGCAAGATATTTATAGCTAAACTCTTCATTAATGATTATTCCCTGGACTTCAACTTTGTTCACTGAGACCAAATCTAAAATAAAAGTTTGCTTTATTTCAGGTCTTGGTCATCAAAATAATGGCCAATGACATATTTAAACCCACAAAGATCTACCTTCATTAAATGGATCACACCTGGTTTCTTAGCACAGACAGGAGCTGGAGAGGGGAGGTGCCTATTTTAACACATAAAACTATTTACTGCAAGAGTTTATCTGTTGAAGTATCCTCAGGGCTAAAAGGATGCCCCCACCGAGCTGCTCATGGTGAACTTCTCTTCTGACCTGGCAGTCTCTGTCCATCCATTGCCCTTTTGGTGACAGTGAGTCATCAGTGAGCAGAGGTGGGAGGTGCTGCTCAGAAGCTCCACAGCCCTTCTTGCCACAAGCACTTCTTCGCTGAGGTCAGTGTGGGTGTGAGAAGCTGGAATTCAGGAAAGCCACAGGCTTCAAGCTCCACCACTACATCTAAGAGGCAGAGCTGCAGCAACCACGAATTTTCCCACTGTTGTTGTAGATTTGCCCCTCTCTCTTCTGAGACAGGAAGTTTTGTGCTGGGCCGACTAGTTTGCTGCTTTGACCAAATCTTCTTGCATCCACAGGGTTCTGTGCATTTTGTGTGTGCCTCTTATGGTGGCTATAGACCTCTGGTTTCTCTAAGTCACCTTAAAGGACTACACAGCCCTGCCTCAGCCCTGCTCACAGCTGCCCTGCTTATGCTGAGGAGCACCTTTTCAAATGGCTTGCTGGACACAAGATAAAATAAAAAACTTCAAGTTAATGTTAGGATTATACCTAATTCCAAAACCGGAAGGACAGACCTGTGGTAGTGCACTTGATGAATGGTGCAGAAAAACAGAGATTGTCCCCTTCGTTTGAAGAAGCCTTCCTAACTTAACAGAACAGTATTTCACATCCTAATAACCATTTATTAGCACGGAATTTAAGGAAAGTTAGCTTTTCAGTTCTGCAAAAGGCCATTCTATTCACTGAGGATTCATGAGGCAGCCAAGTGATTTTTCTACCACTGACTCATTCACAGCCACTCTATTGAGCAAATGTTCCTCCTGAGCCATAGCTCTCCTTGCACATGATGATTCACTGGAGCCCCAGTGAATTTAACTTAAAACTAGACTAAATTAATTTCCCCATTCTACCACATGCACAAGTCCTTGAATAACCCAATCTAACTGGACCTGCTTCAACCAGATGTGCTCCAGATGCCCAGGGTTGTGCCAGCTGCACTAGGAAGCAGAATTGCAGAGGTACAGACCAGACCCCTTCTGAGTCCAAAATTTGCAACCAGCAGTCAAAGAAAACAGTACAAGCTTTTCATCACAAAGTTTGCACTATGGAAATGCCTGGGTGTGCTGAGCTGTCCTTTATCAGTGAAGCAGACAGTTCTCCCAGACAGTTTTATTAAAGTTTATCTCTGTCTGACTGTTTCTGTGTGGTGTTTAGTGTCAGATACTCAGTGCTTCCATTATTATAGTAAAAATGCAGCTATAGGGAAATGCAACTATAAATCAACTGATGACTTGGACAGAAAAATACAGATCTGCCTAGAACCCCAGCAGGCAATGGAAGAAGCTGTTTCCGTAAGTTGAGCTCCCTAATATTTGGCCTATATCCACATCTTGACTTGCTGGAGACAACGCTAAAGATTTATCTGGATAGAAAACTTAGTTAATATGAGTAATAAAAAGCATTGATCCTCTCTCTAGTGTTTTCTATTGTGCAAATATACAGTGTTTCCTCTAGTAATATTAAGAACTTCCATGTGCTTATTCAGAAGTAAAGAATTAACACAATTCCTGGATTTTTTTTCCTCACACTCCAAAAATGCCATCTTCCTGTATACAGACACAGGAATCCTCCTCTGCAGACAAGCATCTGAAAAGTGAGCACATGCTCGCTTGGCAGCTCCACCCCTCTTGTCTTTGACAACTCCATTATAATGCTCTCACCTCTGCCTGTTCTTTTGGTCTGGTATTCAGATGACCAATTATTTTTTTTATGGCTAGTGTAGGGAACTGTTGGCATGACCTGAGTGTCATCTGTAGGTTCAGTGCCTCAACAAATTGAGGCACTTGATATGACTTAGTGTTTAAGCTTTCCTTACAGGCAGAAACACAACATCACTGAGTATTATACTTCACTAAAAAAATCTGCCCAGAATTAGTTTTTAAGATTCAAATACTAGTACTGCAAAATATTGCTGTAGCTGCAATACTTATCACTTTATGTAGAAGCTGATGGAAGATTTTTTTTTTAAATAGATATATCTGTGCTAGTAAAGCAGTAAAACAGAGAAAGAGATGTTTTGGATTATTTTAAAATAATAGACATGCTATATGAATCATATACTTAAATGAAGAGATGTTAGAAGGGATCAAGGTCACAATCCCATTGATTTTCATGCAGTTCCAAAGGGTTTGTTTGTTTTGTTTTTTTTAGAAGAAACTGGAATCTATTTCTTAAACCTGTAATAAATTACCCGAGAGCTCTTACTTCAGTTTTCTTCTCCAGGAGTACAGATGGCTCTTTGTCCTCTCGATCAGACAGGCAGCCTGCAAAGAGCCATTTGAGAAATTCAAGTTTTCTCTGATCTCAGCCTTTTACACTGACTCACAACTCACCCTGAAACACAGCAACAAAGTGAGTAAGATCTAAATGATGAACTCCACAACTAAAAGCACTGAGGATACCCAGGCAGAGATCTCGAGGGTTGTGCTGCTGATCACTGCAGAGCCCTGAGCTCTGCTGCTTACCCTGAGTGTGCACGTCCTCCCCAAAGTGATGCACAGATCAAGCTGCCAACCAAAGCCAAAATCCCCAGACATGGCCAGAACAGGAAAATGTATAAAACAATAAGAGTTAAAAGCACACAAAAGGTCCAGGTCTTGGCATTTACCTTATTGGGCCCCTTTTGGCTCAGGATCCTCATCCTTGAACTTTCAGCAATATTTAGACACCTAAGTCTGTTTTTCCTGGTTCCCTGCAGTTGTTTCACCCTGTGAAGACAAAGGACTGAATAACAATTATTTACTGGTTGAATACCAGTGCTCTAACAAATAGTATTCATAAACTGGAATAGTTTGCCCAGGAAAAACAGAAATCCAGCAATCCAGTGAGCAGTGCCTTGAACTTAAACATGGGAGCTGAATGGAAAAACATGTATTTATAGACACAACCTCCTCTTCAGACTTGTGTGTCTGGATTTTTGGGATGCTGAGAGGTTATAAGAGGTGGGGGAAACATCTCAAGCTGCAATGGAGAGACTGCACTCAAGGCATCAGCCTTGTGGTGTGCGCATGATGTGCTGACAGTGCCATGGTTACCTTGTGTGAGCCTGCCTAGGTTTGCAGGAGCAGAGTGACCATCTGGGAGATTTCAGTGACATTTAAGTGGTGGATGTAGCAACTCATAATCTTTGCTGATATGTTTGTAAGGCCACATATAAAAGACAAAGCCTATATCATATGGCAGAATGGGTAAGATGAAGGAATCACTAGTTGAGGTAATATGGCTCATGATCAGAGGATGTTCAGGCAAGTTTATTTCCACAGCACCTTTTATCTGGGAAATAGTTAGGGCAAAGTAGATCAATGTTTCTGATTCAGAATATCTCACCAGCATTCAGCAATAGCTGGTGTCCTCAGAAGCATCTGTATATATCAAAAGCCTACAGAGCATAGGCCTAGCCAAATGGCAAGACTTGCTTGGACTGAAGCAGGCTAAGGAGGATGTTGATATTTCTGTTTTCCAGATGGAAATGCACACTGTAAGTCAACTAGGAACTGCACAACGTACTCACCAGAGCTCAAAGCAAATGTCCCACCACTGTTTGCTAATACCTTCTCTTGCAGCACTACTCAGTTTGCTTCCCCTGGCAAAGCTATTTTGATAGCAAAGCTTCTAATACACACTGAAATTAATGGGTGAGCAAATCCAGGTGGGGAAATGCATGTGGATGTCTGTGCAAATTCTGTTCTCTAAAATACCGAGGAATTGCCTTATGGTGTGCAGTGCTGCTGTGCTGTGCTCTTCAGCTACCGCAGCTTGCCTGAAGAAATTAATTCTGTAATGCCTTAGTTTGGCAGCCTGTGAAGGTACATTCCTTAGCAATAGCCTGTGTTGATGCTGGGGATCCCCAGCCCTTGGTAACAATGCTTGTGTGAACACGCAGGTGCCACAGAAATCAAACACTACCACCTTCACAGTATTGCCACCAGCCCGGGCCAGAGGCAGGAGGGTTTTCTGGCAGTGCCACCCAATTGCACAACAAAACCTCTGCGTGTGTGTATTCATGGATGTTGACTGAGGCTGTCACTGAAGCAATTGTTATAATTAAGGATTTACATAATTTCATAAATTTTCCCAGCCAGTTTAGGGAAGTCAGCTGGGTGTACAGTTGCTCTTCTTCACAAGGTAGGAGCCCTCATCTCAGCAACGTGGCTGTCAGTCCCAGGTCTCAGGACAGTGTGTGACAGGGTTGATGACAGCAGTGTGACTGAGCTGTGGTGCAAATCTCACTTCACTGTTATTGTTACGCCAGCGTAGGCAAGGAAAGGGGAGAAAGTAGCTGAAAGTGCAGAGCCACTTTCAGTGAAGTGAAGGGGTTTAGTGTACACAAAAAACTGGTTCTGTGCAGTCTGTCGTGAATGACTCAATGTCTTGTAGCATTCTTTCCTGCAGGAGAAATGTGTGGTTTTCTTAAAGACTTCAGAAAAAAAATATGTGTTAGAGCTTATCTCCCCCTTCTGGAAACTCTACTTCTACAAATCCCACGAAGTTTGCAGTATACCGAAGCTATCTCTCAAACATTTGTTATTTCTATTTTGAATGCCTGAAGACATACAGCATCCTTTATTTTATAGCACTTTCGTTTCTGGTGTGATGAAAAGTAAAGCATCATTTTAAACGAAAGCAAAATGAGATGGTTTACACTGGGTTGCCAAGAAGTTTGCTGCGGTTACTAAACAGACGATGTTCAGCCTGGCAACACGGCGTTCTTCGATAAAGTCCAAAATCTCCTACTGTTCAGAAGGATTTTTTGTCCTTACCTTGACTTCCGTTAAACTGAGATCTGTGATTGGTGCCCAGCTGCTATTTTATCACCGTTTCGCCGCACGGTGCATCAGCGTCCCACCGCCGCGTTACGCGGTGCCGACAGCTCAATCATGGGAAAGGAATTACCGTCCGCAGAGCAGATTCTTGCAGACGTGGAAAGGGGCTGCCTGGGGCTCCGGGAAAGCCGGGAGGAACCCCGCCGTGCCGATGGCCCCGCAGCCCTCCCCGCTCTGGGCGCGTTGCGGCCGAAGCGCTCCCACATCGCCCGGGGAAAGCTCGGCGGGGCCGGCCCGAGGGGGCGGGAGCCCCCGGCCCTTTGCCAATGGCTGCGAGGGGGTTGCTCTGCCTGGCCGTCCCGCTCGGTTACAGGATGGAAATTCCCGGCCTCCTCGGGGAGGGAGCTGGGGCTGCGCGCGCTGAAAGGCTCATATATCGCCGCGCTGCCGCCCAGAGCGGCGGACACGGGTTGGTGGTGCTCCGCAGCCGCCCCTGCCCCGGCGCACNGATGCCCCGCTCCCCCGACACGATGCCCCGCGCCCCGGCTGCTGCCGCCCCGCTGCTGCTGCTGCTGCTGCTGGCACTGCTGCTGCTGTCGGCGGCGCTGCCCGCCGGCTCCGAGAGCCCGAAGGGGAAACAGAAGGCGCTCCGCCAGCGGGAGGTGGTGGACGTGGTGAGAGCGGCGGGACCGGGGACCGGGAGCGGGGCCGGGATCGGGGGCGGAGGGGTTGGGTTGCAAGGTTGTGGAAAAAGCGAAAAATCAGGATTTTTGAAAACCTCGCCGCCGCTCCAGGCAGGGTAGCGCCGGCCCCGCGCCGCTGGACTTCTCTCTTGGTTCTATTAATTACGGCCTGGTTGTGCTGAATCAGGAAAGTGCTGAGAAGGGCTTGGACGGGCTTTGACAGAAGCCGCAGGTTTTCAGCGGCCGGGTGCTTGTCTTCGTGCGGCGCTCTCTGCCGGGCCCGGTGCCGGGGGCGCATCAGGCGGGACCCGGGCAGAGCCGCGGGGTGGATCCTGCCCACTGCCACTGCAGGGGCAACACCGAAACCTTGCAGCCCTTCCAAGAGAAGCAGTAAATGATGCTTAGTTCCTAAAGAGCTAGTGCATAAATGATAATGAGACAAGTACACAAGAAGATAGAAAGAAAAAGCACCCTGAAAACTGCATCCCCAATGCTTCCCGAACCCACTTTCCTGAGTCGCTTGAATGCTTTATTCCTGCTGGCGGGGGAGACTGAATACCACTGTTTGCAATTCCATTACAGCTGGAAACCTGAATGCATTGGGACTATCCCATCTCAGGGATAGCTGAGAGGAGGAGGGAGATTTTCCAGTCTTTGGAATGTAGAAAGCAGATGTGAAGGTATTCCCGTGAACTGCTGGACTGCAGTTCACCTCATATAGAAAATCAGAGGCTTGGCCATTTTCGACATTATCTCCAAAGAGAACCCCTAAAGTGATGTGCTGATAGCAAACCGCCTTTGCTTTCACACCCTGTTTCTTTATCTTTTCACTTTCATTATGGAAATTGAACTACATTGAGAATAAGGAGTCTGTACACTTGGAGGAGCTTACATTTTCTGTTGGAGCAGTATTTTAGGCTCTCTCTCTTCTCTGGCATTGCTCCATGTTTTTGGGTGCAACAGAAGGAGCAGCAAAGCGTGGGTAAATCAGTGGTAGCTGACTTGGGTTGTACAGAGTGCTTCAGCTGAAGCCATGCCAGGACATGCTGGTATGCCCAAGAGGGGATCCTGCCTTCAGCGGACATTTTAACATTGTTAAGCATTTCCAGCTTAAGAAAGCATGAAAAAGACTTGATTTGACGAGACAGATGACTTTAGTTGGAATGGAGCCCAAAGCCCGGGTAATCCTTGTGCTGACATCAATTTTTGGGGTATACAGTGGCTGAGCTGCTCTCCCTGGAAGGCTGCTGTGCGGCTCTGGGTGGCTGCAGTGGCAGACCTTCTGTCAGGGCATCCCAGTCCCTCGTGGTGTCCTTGAGGATGGGTGGGGTAATGGGTCTGAGCCTTGGCCTGCCCCCAGCTCTTGGCCATTTCCACATCCAGCATTTCTGTGGTGAGTAACCACATGCAAAAGCCAGAGCCGGTCACTGTTACAAATAGAGTCCAATGGGAAAGCAGCAGCAAAAGCAGATAAACTTCTGTGTGAAATAGAAATGTCCTTGCACCATTCTAATGATCCCTGCATCACTGTGTACTTTACCAACCAATCTTCTCTTCAGCTAAGTTTTCTAAAACATGGTCTTCTTGATTAAAATACTCCACTGCTTCCACTGTCTTTAGCCAACAATGTTTTCTTTGATGAAGGTAGTAAGGGAAAGCCAGCAACCATTAGTGCAGCTCTTGTCTTACTACTTACTAGACCTCTCCATATATTCAGATTTATTTTTGTGACTCCAGTTGAGCCTGTGATGGCTGTGCTGGTTTTGGCACCAAGGCCTGTAAAAAGGCATAACGTCAGAAAGTTCACCAGTCTGACAAAGGAGAGCAGGCAGAGGCTGGTAGGAGGGGGAATAGTTGCAGCACTGTTTAAAATGGATTAGATGGTTTAAAGCAGCCAAAGATGAATAAGTGCAAGAAAGTGGATGAGTAGAATATGGTTATCTATGAGGATTTGGAATGAAGACTGGAGTTACCAGATGTAAAAGAACATTCAAAGTAAAAGCAATGACCAGCTCCAGCAGGTTCTTGCTCAGCATTTCTGTGCCTGCTGACACCAGTGCTCCTCCTGCATCCCAGCACTCAGGCTGCTGGAGGAAGGTGCTCTGTGCTGCACAAACCTACTCTCCAAGGAGGGCAACCCCAAATTTCAGAAAGTACGAAGACAAAGTGTGTTAACATGCAGTCTGGGAGAGCAACGTGTGACCTTGCCATCCTCCCACTGTTACAGGGGAATACTGAGTTCAGGGTTATTCCAAGGTGCAGCTTCCCACATTGATGTGGGTGCCTTCTGGAGCCTGACTTGTGGGGCTTGACCATCACAATGTGGCAATGTGGTTCTCTCATGGAGAAGTAGTAAGAAAGGAAAATCAATGTTAACCTCTGCTCTCTATGAAATGAAAAAAATTCTCTACTTTCAAAAGAAAAAAAAAAAAGGAAAAATAATAATGAAAACTTACTAGCAGAGACAGTTATACAAGCAATGGTGGGTCAAGAGAAAGTAACTATTAATGTATGACTTCCTTTTGGTTCTATATTGAAATGTTTTGTCCTGATGTTTTCCAAAAGGTTTCAATTTTCAGAGTAGGCAAATTTTTAATTCTAGGCCTTATGTATCTATTCATTAAAAAAGCATCATTTTAATTTACAGCAAATTCTGCTGGCACTGCATATCTTTGAAAATTTATTTTTCTGTTTTTTTCTTCTGTGGAACAGTTTTCTTGGTGATGCAGAAGTAACACATTAACTTGTGGCACAGCAGGGGTTTTGTGTTTGGTTGTTGCTGCTCATCTGTGATTTGGTTAGCCTTGGAATCAAGGGATGGAAGCAGCAAGATCTGTTCTGTGTTTCAGTATAATGGCATGTGCTTGCAAGGCCCTAGTGGTGTTCCTGGACGGGATGGAAACCCAGGAGCTAACGGGATCCCCGGGACACCTGGAATCCCGGGACGGGATGGGCTGAAAGGGGAGAAGGGCGAGTGCATGCGTGAGAGCATCGAGGAGTCCTGGACACCCAACTTCAAGCAGTGTTCGTGGAGTGCACTCAACTACGGCATCGACCTTGGGAAGATCGCGGTAAGGTGGCTTTGCCCGGGGTGCTGCACTTCACTGACCACAGCAGCCTCTAGGTCTGCTGGGCAGCACCAGCCATGCAGATGTCCTGCTGGAACCTTTTCCTGCATGTAAGGGTGGACTTCTCAAAGGTTCAGTTACTTCAGCTTCCTCTCACCTGTATTTCAGCTATATGCCCATTTCATTTTGGCAATAGGATTTCAAAAGAACGGTGTAGGAGTACATTTAGAAGACCAGATATGTAACTGTGAGGCTGAAAGTCACACTACCAAAAAAGTACCTCCAGCCTGCCTAAAACAGAGCAAGGTTTTTATCATTTCAGTCCTAAAGAAGGATGTACATCTTTAATCTGGTAATTGTACCTGTCTTTATAACTCCTGCTTCAAAATGGTTGTTCACTGAAACTCGGTTGCAGAATGCTACTGCAAAGGATGAGCAGGAGCAGAATTGCCAGTGTTATCCAGACTGACCCAGTCTGTTCTCCACTGAAGCCCTGGGTGTAAAAATTTCAAAAACATAGGTTCAAGTCTAGAAAAAAATCCCAGTTTGCTATGAAGCAAAGTCCAGAGGGGTTGGAGTATTTTAACTGCCGTTGCTGTGTCTAGAGGGAGAATCAACTTTTTTAGTAGGCTCTTCTCACTGCCTTGTACTTGCAGAACTGACCCAGGTTTTTATTTTTTTTTTTTTTTTTTTTCCCTCATGATATCCAGCATTTGAAGACAGGATAATGACCACTTAAAAACCTGAAAATGTTTTTGTGGAGTCTTTATCAGGATTTAAGCGTCTCAGAAATATTGTGATAATTGTTAAGTCCAGGATTTCTGTTAGCAGAGACAGAAATTGTCTTGTCCGCTCATGCAAGGACTTGGGGGTTGGACTAGTTCATCTTCAGAGGTCCCTAGTGATTGTGATTCTGTGACCTGACTGGAGCTTTCAGACAGCTCATCCCCTTGACATAAACCCCAGAATGTAACTAGGCTACCAACTTAACTGCAGGTGTTATCTAAATAAAGTTAAGAATTTCCATAATCTGCTTCTCCATTACCATCTGGGAGGTGCTGCTTCTGATTTGCATCTTTGCACTGTATGGTATTTGCCAGGCTCTAATTTTTTCTCTTAATATTTTTTTTCCCCAGAGGGGACTAAAGAGAATGGCCAAAACTTTTAGGAATAAATATATTCCTAAGCATATTTCCTAAACATCAGCATGTAGAAGATAAATACTCTCAAACCCAGAGGTTACCACCAAAGCATTTCTGTCTCCTCTTAGGAATGCACGTTTACAAAGATGCGCTCCAACAGCGCTCTCCGCGTGCTCTTCAGTGGGTCACTTCGGCTGAAATGCAAAAACGCCTGTTGTCAGCGCTGGTACTTCACTTTTAATGGTGCAGAGTGTGCTGGGCCACTTCCCATTGAAGCCATAATATACCTGGATCAAGGCAGCCCGGAGCTGAATTCTACTATTAATATACACCGCACTTCCTCAGGTACGTATGCTGAGACCGTGTTGGCAGGGACGGAGTAGAAGGCAGTAGCAGGTACCAGAGGGCCTCCTGCCTGAGAAAGTCAGAGGGCTTAAAGGAGATGCAGAAAAGCAGCCAACTAACACTTACTCTGATGCCTCAGAGTTGACTATTGATAGTAACAGTATTATTTAAGTGGTACTTTGTTGATGTGGTATTTTTCATGATACTTCCATCCTGTGATTTAGAAATGGAAGAGATTTTTATCCAGTTCTACTGATCTCTGCCACAACATGAATACAGAGACATGGATAAACTGCCTTACTGCCAAGTATACGGTGTTATCCTGTCTTAAAATACCGATATTTGCATGTTATCTGTGCATAATGTGAGATTTTTTTCCTCCTGGAATTTCTACTCTAATTTCAGGTGAGGCACAAAATACCTCTAAAGAAAAATATCTATGGACAATTATTCAATTTCTAAGTAAAAGGCAAATTAGTGAAGTCATTCAACATAAAAGAATGTAACATTAAGAAAAGGGACCAAACACGTCTGTGCCCTTTCTCCACTTTCCTCCCTTTACTGCATGACTGCATGAAATCTAATGCCTAGGGCTATCACAGGGCTTCTTCATCAAGGGGTAGGACCTATCTGTCTTCATTAACCCACCTCCAACTAGTGGTGTCAGCGGGTCAAAAAAAGGGGAACAGGAACGGAACTTTATACAGAAGCAGTGGATTAGGAGTGGCAAAGCTTACAGGGTGGCAACCACCCTTAGAGGGTTTAGCTGTGGAAGCCAGGTACAGCTGTGTTCCCATCCTGCCTCCCCATCACTGCTAAAAAGATGGCTGAAGGGCATCACAGCTCCCAGTGTGCAAATTTGGATGTTTAAAGCTGGAGCTGTACCTCCCATTTAGCCATCCGGGGGATTGTGATCTGCTTCAGGTACTGCAACTGGCATCAAGTGGCAGCATGGATGAGGCAGTGTATGACTGTAACTGATGTTGCTGCATCTCTACAGTTCTAAACCTGCTCAGGTTGAACTAAAGAGCATGAGTTTGCAATACACTGCTGTTCTTAAGTATTCATGTCCACCTTCAGTTGTGAAATACAAAAGGATGGTGTCTGCTGAGTAACCTGAATTTTGTCTTTAACCAGTGGAAGGTCTGTGTGAAGGGATCAATGCTGGCTTGGTGGACATTGCCATCTGGGTTGGGACGTGCTCTGATTATCCACGGGGAGATGCTTCTACTGGATGGAATTCAGTCTCTCGAATCATTATTGAAGAACTGCCAAAATAACTTCCCCTCCCTTTTTTATAATCCCTTTTTTATTTTTTTTTTAACTTTTGTATTATTTTTTCGAGAATTTACTTCAATAGAGTTGGATGCAAGTACTGGACTGAAAGGCACCAAAGCCTTGCATCTATAGCCTTTGTCTAGCCTTGTTTTGCACATTGCAGAGGCTTTTTATTGTAATCATTTTAGAATATAAACATCAAAACCAAGTTAATTAACTTTTTTAATTCCTTGTTTGATGTAATACTACCACTGTTTTAGGAATTAACTTTAACTTTTTGTATCAAATAAATAAGACCTTTAAAAAAAAAATCCAGGCTGTTTTATTGAACATTAATCTTGTTGAGACATTTTACATGGTGCTATGATACACAATTTCTTTAGAAAACTTTATAGACAAAGTTCTAATAAAGTAAATTCATGTCTTGGCTTTAGCCTTCAGAAAACATATGTAACATGTATTCCTGTAAACCTGACTGCAGAGTAACGTGCTGTTAGTCTTCTCTCTAAACAAACTCCTGGTGACTTAACTGTGACCTAAATGATGTGGTAAGCATTAAATAACCTTGTTCTGAATAGCTAAGTAAATATTGACTATCTAAGCTCTCTTTCCCTCTTCTGCTTCTTGATAGACTGGATTTCAGTACAAATATCTGTGATTGGTCTCCACTATTAGGATGCAGACACCGAATGATTTTACAGTTACAAAACTCAGTTTCATTGCTTCAGTAGAATAATTCTACTGGATTTAGCCTTCCAGATATACAGAATCAATTTGGTATTAATTAAAAGCTAGACATATGAAATAGTTTGGAAGATACAGAAATAGAAGAGGTTGAAATGCCTTGGCTTTCAAAAAGTGTACTGGTAAAGTGAAACAATGATGTCATGGCTATCTGACAAGTGAGTGACAACACCTATCATGCCAGCAGAGCATTAGCTGCAGTTTTAAGTATTTGCTTCCAAATGCTATAGGTGAATGACTCAAAATATTTTTAAAAATTGTACCCATTATAAAGAGAAACTAGTCACGTTTGTATTATAAAATCAATTTTACATTAATGAAATAAAACCCCAAGAAATGCATGTACAACATGCAGAAGGCTACACTTCCCAGAAATTAAAAGGAAAGAAACATTAAATCTGAAATATTTTATTCCAGTTATTTAGGAGTAAATCTAAGCTGCTTTTCTGAACAAGATTTCCCCCAGGCATCTCTCAGAATGGTAACTCTTGCTTGCAGCTTTTGTTGGGCATGCCAGAAGAGCACACCTGCAGCAAGGGGAGAGTTGGGGTTTCCCAACTGCAAGCTTATGTGTGAGAGATTCTGCAAGCCAGCAAGTTACACAGCTGGTACTCTGTCTCTGAAGAACTGTACTGTTTTCTTTGGATTGGACGAAGGGTTTTAAGGTACCTGAACACAAACAAGTTACTATGAGCTGAGCTATGGTGTGAATTTACAGAAAGTCAGTTAACACACAGTAACTGATTGTGCACATGCTTGCAGCCTGTCTTTGCATTTACCTGAAGCACAAGTAAGCTGTTCTGGGCCTACAGCACACTAATCCAGGGTACTACATGCATAGGTTTTATTCTTTTTTTTTTAAAATGATTTTTTTCATACGCCTTCACAGTATCTTTTGGACCCTGGCTGGCAGAGTTAATTCAGCATTCCATTAAATTATTCTGTGTACCAGAAAACACACAAACCCAAGTAAACAACCTCCAAAGGCAAAACTTAGTAGCTGTTACAGATCTACATAGTAATCCGGATGATAAACTTCCAGTAAATATATCTTCAGCTAAATACACATGGAACCTTCTGTAATAAAAACCAAAGCCAGCCGTAATAGCCTCAGATGAGATTATCAACTATCAGTAGAGGGGATGGGACTGTGGAAGAGAAAGTGGTAGTTACACACAAAATGTGGTATGTGGCAACAGAATCAACAGAAACAAGCAAGTGGATTTAGATTCAAAATACTGAGTAGTTTCTGTAGGTTTCCAGATTTTAAATTGAGTGAAACCAATTCCATGATCTGTTAGATTTTTATTAAAGCCCCTTTGTTCTGCTTTAGGTTAGTCTCATAAACAGGAAACTTCTGTAAGTGATTATTCAGGATTATTCCACTCCTTATGTGACTGACTAATTTCCCCCTACCTGCTGAATAATCTTTGCTCACTTATTTCCTAGTTAAGTGATACTTTCTAGATAATTCTTAATATCTTACTAAAATCAGAAGGCAGATACTACGGTCAGTAATGTATTGTCTTAAAGAACTAAAAAACCCCACCAAACCCAGACCTCCAAAAAGTACACATCCTTGACAGCAATTACTGGCATGCACACAACCATCATTATTATACAAATTTACTGTGATGTACTGTCATTTATCACTAAGTTAACAATCAAAATATTCTTAACAGTCCTTTCCTTAAACCAAATCAGAAGACATTAATGGATTGTTCTGTTTTTTTTAAAGGAAAGTTTTGTGTACAAGATTTTTTTAGACTACTTACAGACTTTTTTCCCCCCAGAGAATATTCTTGAAAATAAGTATGATCATATTTGTTATTACAGTGGTTTGAAAACTGCATCACTATGGAATTACAAGAAAAAAAATCCTCATTTTTAAAATGTAAGCCCACTTTCAAATATGCATTTGCTTAGTAATATTTGGTCAGATGTATCAGTAATGGAGACAGATTCTGGTATACAGAGAGAGAGAGAGATGGAAAGAGAAGGGGAGAGAGAAAATGAATTAAGTAAGTGGCCAGCAATGCACACAACATACACTTTGGTCTGGTGCTAAAACCAAATCAAAATCCACAATGCGAGTCTGTCCTGGTATGAGACAAGCATTGGGTTGCATCAGATTTGCATTTTTTCAAATCCAAGGATAGCTGTTTTAAAAAAACAGTATGAGTTTCCAAACTGCCCCCCACTGAGGCAGAATTTTTGTGTTGGATGAGCAACGGAATCTGGAGCATTCCATACCTTAAAATCTGACAAATAACAGAGAGATGGATTCAGAAGACATTGCAAGTTTCTTCATGAGACTCAGAGATTTTTAAAAGTTTTAACAGGCCTTGGAGTTGCTTTTGTGTGAAGTTTTCCACTTATGCAGAAGAATCTGACCAACTGTTATCTCAAGACTTCTTTAAACAGCTCAGTTGGTTATTGCAGGCAGGCCAGGATGAACTGAATTGCTGCACAGCTGCCTTCACCCAGCCACATTGCTCTGCTTTCACAGTCGCAGACATCTGTTTCGAGCAGACACAGCTGATACAGAGCGGAAGGCAGCAATGCAGGAACGTTCAACAGGAGAGATGTTGGCAGGGTTTTACTGTCTCTATGTTCTTTCCTCAAAATACCAGATCAATTCAGTGTCAAAAAAGACTGCTGAACTAAATTTCTTCCAGATCATAAATATAAAAAATAAAGGATATATTCCTTAAGAACACAAGTTCGTACCTTTAATTATTTTCTTTTCTAAAACCAAGTAAAAAGCCAGACACATTTTCATAAACAACAAATGTAATACAGCAGGCAGGAGTCACTCTGATCACATTGGGGATAATTCCTTTGTAAAATCCATGAATTCCTTCTTTCCTTTAAAGACAAAGAGAAACATTTGCTTTTAATTAATGTCTTTTAAGAGAAATCAGACATAAAACAAAGCCTGGCATTTTTCTTCTCATGCTCCCATCGAGCGAGGTACTTCAGGTTAGAAATAACAATTTCAGACAATGTTTAAAGTGTATCAAATATTAACCCATCACTTTTTCAGTTCTGAACATATAATAGTATTTTGTAGACTAGTTATCCAGCCTAGGATTTGGGTTTTGTGGGGTTTTCTTGTATTGTCTAAGTAGAAGGCAGTTTACTTTCTTCATGGTTAAAATAAGCTAAAAATTCTGCAACCTGTTCCAAAAAGCACTTACATATTTAAACTCACTGAAGCCAGCAGGGCTGAAAGGCTTGGTGGTTTTGGGACATGTAACAGCAAGTGAGCTTAGAGTTAACACAACTAAGGAAAGTCAGCACTTTTTTTTTAATTGAAAATTTAAGCACCTTCTCCAGAATATTGATTCTACTGGCCAATAAATGAGAATCTAACTTGTCCTAATTTGAATCAGTGTTCATGGTAGGGCTCTTAAAAAATTTCAAAGATATTTAACCTCAGCTCCCTATTTTCAGGCTTCACAGAGGCCTAGGGCACCTGGAATGAGGAGCACAGTAAACACGGATCCTGTAAAGCGCTCGGGTGTGGTTTACACTACCCTCTGTAAGACTATTGGTTGCATTTGTTTCATCATGAGTACAGTGGTGGCCCCAGAATGGCTGAATAGCACTTTATCAGAACTAATAAGCCTTCCTGTAGACTGCAGCACTCAAGGGCACAGTGCTGAGAAATCAGAGCTATTTTTGCTCTGAACTGCCTTCAATTGAAATGGCAGTACTGAGCCAGGGGTGCTCCTGAACAACACAGCCTCAGTCATTGTGCAGCTGGCACCTCTTCTCACCCCAGGGCTACATTCACATCTCTCCTGCCAAATTCTGCAATGTGCAACCCAGAAGCATTGTCCAAAGCAAGATGAATAGTGGTTGCACACTGCAGAGGTGACCAACCCCAGTAACTACAGAGACTGTGAAAACTCTCACATGCACTGTGGAGCTGAGGAAAGAAGGTTTGTGAGAAGATACGAATAGGTGTGAGGTCACAGTTCTCTAAAGGTCCTGTAGGAAGCTGGGACAAACTACAAATGCAGTCAGGGCCCAGGGTAACCCAGGGACATCAGTATAAACAGCTCTGGCTAGCTCACTTCACCTTGCCAGGATTTTGGATTAGCCACAACTCCCATCAGCACAAGGCTCCTGTCCTGTGTGATAAGCTAAAGCAGTTCAAGTGAGACTTCATTGTTTAAGAGCTCAAAACCACCCAAGTCAATGTTATTTTTCAAACTGTAAGTGCAATTTGCTGGGGAAGAGAGAAGTGAGACAGGATAAACAACAGAAACCTGCAGACTGGCCTTGACCCTCCTATCTCCTCAGCTTACAGCTGTCAGTGGCATCTTGCAAGAAATGACTTTGTACAGGTAACAGTTCGTGTGCTCTGAACTGCCCTGGTTCTGCAAGTCAGCACAGAAGCCAGTAAATACAGTTCTGATTCTGTAAGACTCACTTTCCATGATATAAGCTTTTAATCCTGCATGCCTACCTCCATGTCCTGCGAATCACATCGGACACACCAGAATATGTGTTATGCTGATCTTGAAGACGAGCTCGCACAACCTGATAGGGGTATGTTGCTGACACAGCAAATATTTTGGATACAGCTGCCATCATTATGTATTCCAAAGTGTTCTAGAAGCAACAAAAATTACCAGGCTTGCCTTAAGTATGGTTTAAATTAGACAACTTCCCCAAATCTTATTTGATTTTTAAATGTTGAACTAAACAACACTCTATGCTTTTCCCCTTATAATACACATATTTTAAAAAATGGCAATGTTTACTATATGCAGTGCTACACGTAATTGACTTGTAAAATGTGTTGGGTCCTCTCATTCCTATCAAATGGAATACTTCTTCCAAAAGTAACTACCTTTGCCCACCTTGCACCTGACTAGCTTGCCAGGATTTAGTACCACCACCCGTGGTTCCACAAAATAAGACAAAAAAACATCCATCCCTCTAAAATTCTCAAAACATTTGCCAAAAGAAGAAGTTGATTTCCAAAAATAGCACTAACCAGTTGCTTGTTCCTAAAATGTAAGAAAGTATTATTTCCTTCTATATATTCTACATTCCAGTTAATGCATTTGCACATTTGGCTGCTCTATAACCTAGACAAATGGAATAAATTTCTATCTATGCACATCCCACAAGACATTTTTATTCTCAAGCAGCGTACCAATTTTGTATCTGATACTCTGTTTCTATACTTGTTGTATCTCTGTTTCAAATCCTCATATGCCATAAATTGAAGTGCTCCATGTGACGTTCCAAACAGACCAGGCACAAATCCCTGAAAAAGGAATGAAACAAGGTTAAAGGACAATGCACAAAAACTGTACAACTTGACAGAGCACAGCATACATACACCCATATGTATGTCCTCCCTTACTTTACAGCCTGTGCCTGCACACCTGTCGCTGTGCAGGATGACTCAGAGCTGATTCTGGGCTGGTATTCCTAAGGGCAGCCATCACACAAACACGTCAAAATGCTACTTCTCTCCGAATGACACACAGGCTAAAGACACTGAGTCACTGAGATAAAACATGTGGCCCAGAGACTCCACCTCACAGAGCACAAGCTGGTAACATGGGGAAGGATTGCCAGAACACAAATCAAGCTGCAGTCTTGCAAATGTGCTGTTCAGTGCCTGCCCCTTTCCAGAGACTGGCACTAAGGGATTTAGTTCCCACCTGACAGGTGAGGCAATGACAGATCCTGGCATCTCAGTGAGAAGGGTCATCAGCGATAGAGGAACCAAGAACCAGCATGATAAAACCCTGAAATAGATATGTATGTGTTTGCATGTATGTATCCCTATATAAATGTGTATCTATGATAGATATACATTCCTATATTAAAAATGTGTGTCTATAGAGAATCATAGAATCATTTAAGTTGGAAAAGACCTTTAAGACTACCAAGTCCAACCATAAACCTAACACTGCCATGTCCACCACTCAACCATGTCCCTATGGGAGAAGAGTGAGATGCTCCAGCACTTTCTTACACACACAGATAGATAAACACACAGAGGAAGGCTGAAGGGCACAGATGGAAAGATAACTCAAACAAGGACTTACGAGCGATCCACATGAAAGAAGCAAATCTAAGATTCAGATCAGTTTGAGTGCATCCCTCATTCTGCTTAGAGCACGTTGCGAGGTAGCCCAGCAGAAGTGACAAAGTTTGGGAAATGTTCCCCATTTGTAAGAGGTAGTACTGGATAGTAATAGTGCAATATGAAAATATACATCGACCTTCTGTTTCCAAAAAGTTGAAATGAATGGGGAAAGCAGGTATTTTCTCAAGTGTCTCCACAAGAAAGCAAAGGCAGGAGTTCCCTGAGGAGCAGAACTACCTCCATTAAGATGAGCTGCCAGCTCCATGGGTTCTGAAAAGCACTAATTCTCTTTTTGAAGTGCTGGTCACTTACACTGAAAAAATACAAACAAATGGGGGATTAATCATCTTGACCAGAATCAACTTAAGGGGAGGAAAAACCCTGCTGAAAAAACAGTTTCAAAATTATAATGGAGTTAGTGATCAAAATGATGGTAAAAGGACTCAAAGAACCAGTTTCAAAAAACTATTCCAATACTGAACAGTTTTATCTTATTTCCTATGATTCAGTCAGGCAAGAAAAAGGAATTAAAAAAATGTGTTCACAGTCAAAATTCCAGGTTAGACTAAATGGGAAGCCAAGGATGTTGAATAAAGACTTATCAATATACTACTAAAAGCCTAAAGAAAGAGCAAAAAGAGAAGGAATCCTGGTAAGAGTCCACTGAAATAGTGTTAACAGGACAAAATTATAAACTCCCAAACTGTAGAAAAAAAATCCAAAAAACCTAAAACTACAGCAGGTATAAAAACTGCACAGAGCTTCTATCACTTCAGAGATCATCTCTCTGCATGCTATAAGTTTCTTAAGTTTATGATACTACAGCCATTAAAGAAGTGATTCTTCAGAATTTTTTTGATAAATGAAGATAAATTTCTTCTCACAGTATAAAACAGTGGTCATGAACTCATTATCAGTGACCATGAACTGATGAAACACATTAAGGGTTTGTGAAAGTCTCCAAAAAAACCACTTCCCCAAACATGAGAACAAGTGGAATTAAACCACGTCTGTATTTTGCCAACTGTGAGCACAATCATCAGATTTTGTGAAGCTTGAAGCCAAAGGGCCTCAACAGAGGGAAATGGACAACTTTGTTTTTCACAGAACCTGGGTAAGAAAATAAACCAGAAGAAGAGAAAAACAAAATTATAATAAGTATAAAAGAAAAAATTATCTGGGCCACAAGAACACGGAACAGTATGAAATTCATGGACAGTGACAGCAGGGAAAATCTTCATAGATATTTGTCTGTGATTAGACTGTAAGACTGTTAAAAGACGGGAAGTAATTGCTCTCTGCTTGGAAAGAATTAGAATGATGTATTTATATCAAAGGAGAATGACATAATACTTTCTCCATCAACAAAAGAACAATGTTAAACAATGTTTAGGAGTGTTGAACTCTAAAATTTAAGCCAGCAGATTTTGGTAACTTGCTCCCAGGAGTCCTAAAGCATGTACCGATGATAAAGGAGTACCGGCATGCTCTAAGTCTTGTGCTTGATGGGGAAAGATTTCAAAGAATGAGGGACTTTTAATGTTGGGCCAAAAAAACTCAAGAAGTGAGTGAGACAACTGTCAGCCAATATGCCTCAGTAAAGTAAGGGCTGACCTAGACTTCTACTGATCATACACAACATTCTTATGGAAAAATGTTTCAAAGCCAAGCTGTTTCTTCACAGTACTGAAATATCTTGGCCGAGGAAGTTTTCAAAACATATTCCTATACTATTTTCCAATTCTTAGAAGAATTTAATACAAAATTATTTCCACAAAATTTAATAAATTTTATATTTATTTTTCATCTATGTGAAGATCAATTTTAAAATAATTTCACTTCATGTACTCCTTTGTATTTTTTACTTTACTATTCAAAAATCTATCTTTAGAAGATTTTGGCCATAAGGGCTTGACAAGATCAACGGTTTCTCAAAGAAGTCCTGTTTGAATTGTCTTTGAGGGGATTAGAAAAATAGACAGAATTGAACATATAATTACAAATTTAAACAGGAAAGCATATAATCCTGAACAGCAGACAGTGGGGGGAAAAAAAGTATTTTCAGGTTGGGTTACAGAGTTGTAAGTGCTGACAATCCACTACAAGAGAAAAATGTCCTGTTGTTTAGTGTTTCAAAGGTCATCCATCTCAATTAAAAGAAACACAGGCAAACGTATGCAGTGGAAAGCCTATGCTTCTTAGTAAAGTAGGGAACAAGGTAATTTGGTGATGTGGTACTCAACATCACTGCCTGAAGGGTTTGAGAGCACTCAAGCCAAAGCAGCCTCTGCTATACAGCCACATGAGCAGTGGCTGAGGACACTTGGGTCTGTTCAGCCTGGAGGAGGCTGAGACCTCACTGCAGTTACAACTTCCTCATGAGAGAAAGAGGGGCAGGCACTGATCTCTGCTCTGTGGTGACAGTGACAGGACCCAAGGGAATGGACTGAAGTTGTACCAGGGGAGGTCGGGTTGGATATTAGAAAAAAGGTCCTTCACCCAGAGGATGGTTGGCACTGAACAGGCTCCCCAGGTCACAGCACAAAGCCTGCCAGAGTTCAAGGAATGTTTGGACAATACTCTCAGGCACATGGTGTGATTCTTGGGGATGGTCCTGTGCAGGGTCAGGAACAGGACTCGATGATCCTTGTGGGTCCCTTCCAACTTGGCATATTCTGTGATAATACGATACGTTTCAAAAGAATGCAGCAAATGCCCTTTGTAATCTGCTTAGTGTTGTCTTCCTTCGGGTTCTCAGCATGCAGCAGACCTGTAGTATCAGAGTGCCTTGCTGTGGCAACTTGTGCAGAAAGACACTTTAGTATGCCTGCCAGGGATCTTCATTCCTTCATGGTGAAAAATGATACCATCTATTATGTGAAAGCTACTTACTCTTATGTCTCTCTCTAGAACCTGTGACTAAAGTTAAAGTCAAGATGGTCAGCTCTTGATGACTTTTGCCGAGTACAATTACAAAGATGTAAAAGGTCACTTAGCTTACAAGCTTCATATTTGCAAGAAGAAGAAAAATAGCATAAGTAAAAGCACAGCAAAACAAAGAGAGCTAAGTGCCTTCGACATTAAAGGACTGGAAAAAATACTTTACTCTCAGAGGATAGAATCGTGCCTACCAAAGGTGAAATGACAACACAGAACTGTCAAAATATATTGCACTTGGTAACAAACACACATTACTGCTAGGATTTTTTTAGTGTTGTTAGCATACTGTATTCTCAGTCTTGATGACTCCGGATTTTACTTTAATCTCCTTAAATTTCCTGCACTTCCTGTATATTTTACTGTAGTCTATTAAGCATTGCTCTATTCCAATTGCTGCTTCTACATCGTTGCTAAAAGAAAACAAAACTTAAAATACACATACAGAAGTACCAAAGTCAGGAAGAATGTTAGTTGCATTCTTGATTTATGTTTTAGTAGTCAGTAATTCTAGACTATACATCTAGAGCTCAGAGATATTTCATGTTTTCCTTAAAGTGCCAACTCCTACAGTCTTACAATTATTTTACAATGTTTGGTCTCTCCTGACATATGCTTGAAAAGACCACCACAGCACTCTTAATATGAAGATGGTTGCATGACAGTCAACTTTCTGGCAGAGTTATTTTTAGAGTTCAGATCTCCAACAGATCCTTAAGTGTGTTCAAATTACATAACACCAACCTGGTTTTTTAATCCATCCTGGTGTGCAGCAGAGCTGCTTTGTCCCCAGTCATGTGGGAGATGGAGACCAAAGGAGAAAGCCTAATGGATGGAGAGTGTGGAAGATCAAAGACTGGATGATTACTGGGGTAATCAGTGAAGGAAAGACTCCTGCCTTTTCAAAACCTGACCAAGTTCAAGAAAAACAACCTATGGAGGAATGTAGATTCAGAACTACAGTTCAATGAATGACCAATACCCAGGAGAGCTAATAAAGACAGCTTTGATCCCTGCTAGAAAGGTTGATGTATCGTGGTGTTACTAGCCTTGTTTCTCAAAGAACTGGAAGGATTTGCTCAGACCAGTAACAGCCCCTGTGCAATAGAGAGCAAGATATGGAACCACTTGGGCAGAAATACCATTCTTTAGAAGACTAATCTCAATCAGAAAGAAACTCCTTCCAGATTTTATTTCCAACTTGTGGTGGTGCTATCTGAGATCCCCTTACTTGCTCTAAGGAATGTCATCTGGAAGATTATGAGGAAAGAGGAGTAATTTCTGTGTACTACAACTCCTGTGACTCAGGACAATTAATGAAACTTCAGCCGTCCATTTTCAAATAGAGCAAGGAAAGAAAAATACCCCAAACACTGAAAATGGAGGAAGGCTAAAGTATGTACCAGTTAAAGGGCCACTCGAAGAGGTGCTTTTTTCCCCAATATAGACAAAGTTGAGAGAGTCCTGACAACAAATGAAAGTTGCTCAGTGTGCATACTTATGTAGGTCACTCAGGACCTATCTAGGTCACCTTCTTTGCAGATTTAAGCATGTAATTTGCTCTTTCAAAGGAAGTAGCTGCTTTAGTTCCTCATTTGTGGATTAACACTACAAAGAAGTGTCTAGTGCCAAAGGCAACGCATGTTACATGCATGAATAATCTGAAAAGAAGGGTGGAAGGACATTTCAAACCCTAACAGATTCAAGAAATTAGGACTTATCTACATGGAACAGAGCAGACATACAGGCAGGCAAATCAGAAATCCTGACAATTTCAATTTAGGAATAAGTAGGGTGACTTGTTCCCGGTGTTAAAATTTGGCATCAGTTGCCACGAAGCATACTAGTCTTTCAGCATAGGAAAGGTGATTGTATTTTTCACTGAAAATAAAAGAATGCTCTTTAATCAGGACAATTCCCAAGAGACAGTGGTCTTCTTCTCCATCTCTGGAGATGTTCAAGGCCAGGTTGGATGAGGTTCTGAGCAACCTAGTCTCGTGAAAGGTGTCCTTGCCCACCACAGAGGGTTGAAATGAGACAATCTTTAAGGTCCCTTCCAACACAAACCATTCTATGATTCCACGATTCTATAGCATTACTTGCAGGAGAAGAGCCAGACTGAACTAAAATAGGTTTCTTCACAACTTCCAGGCACTGATGAATGAATCCTGATGTCATGACCTGAAGGAAGGAGGAGGCAAAAAGTCCAAATCCGGTTGCCATCTGTTTCTCTAAATTAAAGGGAACAAAAACCCCACACATATGCAGACCATATTTAGAAGTCTGCAAACTTTATGCATCTAGAGATGACAGATTACAGACATCAATAACTGGAGGGCAAATAAGCAGTTGTGAAATCATCCACTGTGGAAGAAAATAAATTATTAGCAAGTACTTTAGTCATATGTTATCTTCCACGAGATGTCAGAGAGACAGAGATAAGGAATGAAGTGGAAGAAGCTACTAGCAGCAAGATAGATTACACTATTGCTGCCCTGCTTATCCAGATTCTGATTATAGGAAAACTTAAAAAAATTACAAAGTAGTTTACTCTCCTATCACCCAATAGAAGATGGTTTAGTCATAATGCTTACACTGTAATCAGGATTTCCTCTATTTCAACAGTGTAATTGCTTTTCTTCTCATTAAGCCTTTTTGCTGCGGTTCTCCAGTGGGAATAACAGAATAAAAGTAAGTGAGCTAGGAAAAAAAATTACCTTTTTTTTTTTTTTCAGTAGTAGACAAATATTTACAAGTCTTTGCTACTGAGTAGTGCCAGCAAATCCTGGAATTTTTCTTAAATTTTATTACCTTATACAAGCCACGTATGCCTTCCGTCCTGTATATCTTTATAAGAGCATCAACCATTCCTCTGTACTGCCGCTTTGATGGATCAACGCCAGCGTCATACTGTAGCACCAGTCGTGTCTTCGTTACCCATACTGGGTTTGTAATACAGAGAGTCATGGCTCCTGAGAACAGAGAGAACAGACAGAAGTTAGAATGCTTGTTATGCCAACTCCAAAGCTTGTCCCAGTTTGTTCAGTCTGCAACAATGACAAAACTACTCATCCTACAAGAGTCCTCAAATTACTTAAAGTTTATGCCCTCCATCATTGCCCGCCTCTGCCTTCAAAGCTTGCAATTAAGTCCAACTTACTCCTGCTGGGGGTACTTCTGCAGAACACATGGCACATATTCCTAGTATATCCCCTTTTTTTTGCCTTACCTTTCCAGGGTTAGTAGCAGAATCTGTAGTAAATAGGAAATCTAAGTAATTTCTTAATGTAGTAAAAGGTGTCCATGCTCACCGTGGCAGGGGGAGGTTGAAACTAGATTATCCAAGTTATTCTTCGTGTATACAATTGCTCAAAATGTAATGGACACCCTCGGTTATAGTTTCATAGGTTATTGAAAATAAAGTAAAAGAGCCCATTACTATTTTTCACATCAAACAATATGCCTTGTATTTCAACATTAAATAAATGCTCCAGCATCCTAATAAAAGTCTTTTCATTGCCTAGATTAAATACAACATAGAAGCACATGCAAGAACATACATTAGAACAGCATATTAAAAGTGTTGCTGGTAGAAGTAGTTTTATTTCAGATCTTCAGTTTCCATGAAAATCTGGACCACAGATAATGATTTTAAAAGATCAATGACCAATTCACCTATTCGATTAACTTAATTGTGACCAGCGTTATTTAATATCTTAACCAGTAACACAGATGAAAGCATCAAGTGCACCCTCAGCATATTTGCCAATGACACCAAGCTGAGTGGTGCAGATGACATACCTGAAGGATGGGATGCCATCTAGGGGAATTCTGATAAGCTCAAAAAGTGGGTCCATGGGAATCTAATGAAGTCTAACAAGACCAAGTGCAAGGTACTGCTCCTGGTTCAGGGCAAACCCCCAGTGTCAATCCAGGTCAGGGAAGAACAGATGGAGAGCAGCCCTACTGAAGACTTGGGGGTGCTGGTGGATGGGAGGTTGGACAGGACGTTGCTACGTGCACTTGCAGCCCAGAAAGACGCTGTATCCTGGGCTGCATCCAAAGCAGCAAGGCAAGGGATTCTGCCCCTCTGCTCTGCCCTTGTGAGACTCCACCTGGACTGCTGCATCCAACTCTGGAGTCCTCAGCACAGGAAGGTCATAGAGATGTCATGGAGCAAGTCCAGGGGAGGGCAATGAAGATGATTAGAGGGATGGAGCACATCTCCTATGAGTAAAGGTTGAGAGACCTGGGATTGTTCAGACTGAAAAAAAGAGGCTTCAGAGTGCCCTAATTGTGGCCTTCCAGTACCTGAAGGGAGCCTACAAGAAAGCTGGAAAGGGATCTTTTACAGGGACGTTTAATGTTAAGGGAAGGGTGGATGGCCTCAGCTGAAAGAGAGTAGGTTTAGATTAGATATTAGGTAGAAATTATTCACTGTGAGGGTGATGAGGCACTAGAACAGGTTGCTCAGAGAAGCTGTGGATGCCTCATCCCTGGCAGTGTTCAAGGCCAGGCTGGACGGGACTCTGAGCGACCTGGTCGAGTTAAAAGTGTCCGAGTCAATGGCAAAGGGTTGGAAGTAGATTGTTTTTAAGGTCCCTTCCAACCCAAACCACTTTATGAGTCTACAATTCAATAGGCCTTGTTTTTTTCAGGTTAAGTGTTAAATGTTTAAGAAGTTAACAAGCTGATAGCAGCACATCTATATAACTATATTTTGGGACCCTGTACGACACTAAATATGGAAAACACTTATACACAATGCAAATGAGGACAAAAGACATTTTGACAACTGCCAATTCTGCACAAAACTGAAGAGATCATAGGGATCCATCTTTTCATGTTAGAAATCATTATTTTACTTCCTGGCAATAAAAGACTGCATTTGGGCTTGAACACTTACACTTGCCACCTGTAAGAAAGAGCCAGTGACACAGAAAGGCAGGTAGCAACATATATAAAAGCTAGAAGTGAACATTAACCTTCTCTGAATTGAAACTCACCAGCCTGTGCAGCTGACACTAGGTGTTCAGTTGCACTGAGACTTTCCATCTTTCCTTCCTTCTTGTAAGCTTTGATGGCATTGTAACTGGAAAATGTAAAATATAATCTGGTAAAGGTGAAAATAGACCGACATAATGAAAAACACAACCCCAAAACACCTCACTTAAGATCATGGTGGTACACAGCCTGTGAGAAAAAGATACCTAAACTACCTTTGTTTAGTTATTAATTGATCTCTGAGCACTTTTAAAGCCAACTACAGTAATACATGTTTAAATTGTATTATTAAACTATCAGTATCAACGGGACCAAAATTAACTCATCAAATCTCAACAATTAACTTCTAAAAGAACTGATAAAATAGCCTACTTTTTATTGAGAGCAACACTGACAGGTATCTATCTTCTAGCTTATAAATAACACGGAGCTTTCTTCTCTTGCTCCAGTTTACAGCTTTGTGGATTAAGAAATTGTTGACAGGAGCTGAACTGTCAAAAGGAATCTATAGCAAAGCTTATGCATTGAAGTACAACAATAACAGAGTCTAGACAACTGACAAGTGAGGTTTGCATAGGCATACCAGCTAACTGTTCCACCATAGGTTTAGAATAATAGGGACCAGCATCAAATCAGGTCACAGTTACCAAGTTAATAAAGTAGAATATTAAAAAACAAGCTTTCTAAGCAAATCCTATCAACTAACAAAGGCAATGAAAAACAATTAAAAAACCAGTTAAATATTTAGTTTTCGTAGAAAATTTTATTATATTTGCTAATTCTTAACACAGCTGTTGTAAACACAGTATTGGCACTTTCAGAGAATTCCTCATGAATAATATCACCATTCCACAAGTATTTTCACAGCATCAAGGGAATGCACTGTACTTAACAAAGGAACAGGTCTCTGACTCAAATTGCTGAAATTCTAAAACAGGAGACCGTAATAAAGGGTAACAGATCTGGACTAACGAAGAGAATCACAAGTTTGCAAGTCATTTTGCATGTTTTCATACAGCCCCAAAGAAGACGCAGTGTATATCTGAACATCACATTGTGCAGGATATGATGCACTTCACAGTTCTACTTACAAGAAAAAGTACAGTCCCCAGGAAGCCCCTGCTCCCACCATGTTCGGAGTTACCCCTTGATACAAGCCTCGTAGTCCTTCGTGCTTCCAGACAGTGGCCATACAGTGGAGAATCCCATTGTATTTTGGCCTCAGCTCCAATCCATCACTTACTGTGAAAGAAAGAAATAATACTGGAGAACATTTCAGGAAGCATAAAGTTTAACTGTATCAAAGCCATCACCAAAGCCCACAGCAAGGTGTGAATGCACATGAAACCTAACTGATCAGCTGTATTTTAAAAATATTATTTCAAAAGCAAGCAAGAGTTGGGGTTTACAGCTTTATAAGTCTAGAGCTGAAGAACTTATAAAAGAAAGGAGGGAAAAAGAAACAAAAAAAAAAAAGGAAAAGTTATTTTTGGAAGAGAGAAATTCCCATCAATCTGACAAGGCCAAACAAATGCACTGCTGTGTATTCTTGGTGAGCAGCAGCTTTGAATTGAAATTTGTCTCTTCTTTTTAGCACTCCAGCCATTTTGCATCATATTTCATGTGATATGGGTGGTGCCCTTGACAACATATTCCTATATGGAGTTGAGACAAGCTCCAAATATCAACTTTTAAATTCAGTCCTCCTCTTTAAAATGTTCCATAAAGCAACAGGTCATGTCTTACTGATTCCCAAGTCAGTTTTTATGACAATACTCAAAGTTTACTTCCATGACAAATTCCCATGCTTTTCATTGAGTGCATTTGCAGGAAAACATCAGATGCATACACTTCTCCACCTAATAGTCTAAGAGCTGATTGTCCAAATATTCAGACTATATGACAGTCAAAAATACAAAAAACACATTAGTTTTTGTTTGACAGATTTCATGTAGAACACTGGTGTCCACACAACTTGCAGTAGTACCTACGATTGCTCCTACCAACACAGCAGCAGAGTAAGTTGGTTACTGATGACAGATGTGGTATGGTGCATGGTGAGATGACAAGAGGTAACAGACACAAGCTGTAATACAAGGAATTCTGACCAAATCATTTTATCCAGCAGAGTGGCCAAATACTTGAACAAGTTGCCTGAAGAGCATCTTTGGAGCTACTCAAAACTCCAGCAGAAGAGACTGAGCAAACCAATCCAAGCAGACCCTATCCGAGGTGAACACCACAGATCTCTTCTGAGCTAAATTATTCTGTGATGCCGACAGAGTAGCAGCTTTTATTCTTAATACAGACACAAGGCAAGACTGCAATTGTACTGAAAATTAAAGTTTTACAATCCATGTAGTTTTTGAGTGCCCATCAAGATTAATCCTGATAAATACATTTCTGTTCAGCACCACGTTTATTATTCATTTCCCTTGAACTTTGTTTACACTCTGTAGGTTGTGTCAGACTTCACAAAATGCTTTTTGAGTGTATTGTGACAAGGCCTCAACATTTTGACCATCATGCAAAACTAGAACACAAATTAAACCCCTCTTTTTTCGCTCCTGAATGAACACTGATGAATGAACACCTTTCCCAAATACATTTTTGAATTTTTTTACCAGGTTTATAAACATATTAAACAACATAGGAAGTCAGAGACACGAATGCATGTCTGTCTGAAAATGATGGTGCCAAGAACCTTTACATCATTCATTTCTGGTATTAGCTCTTACTCCCTGGTTGAAGATAAAACCAAGGAATTGTTATTTTCAACCCAAACAAGCATATGAAAGTAAGTGACCTCCAAAAGCCACCTAATCCAAACCCATGTTCAAAACGGATCTAATTAGATCTGGTTACTTAGGGACACGACCAGTTGACTCCTGAATGTTGCCAAGGCTGAAGAGATTACCAGCTTCTCTGGGTAACCTTTGCCAGCATTTGACCACTCTCACAGTAAAACAGTAACTGGAATTTTCCACATTCATGCTTGTGCTTGTGCCTTCTTGCCCTCTTACGTATTCACCTCCAAGAAGAATCTAGCTTTACCTTCTCGGGGTCCTCCAATCACGCTGTCATACACAATTACACGCCCCCTCAGCCTTTCCTTTTTGAGGCCAAACTGATCCTGTTCTGTCAGCCTGTTCCCCAGTGCCATGAGCACCAGCCTCTTCACCAGTCTGGTGGTCTCCACTGGAACCACACCAGTATGTCATTGTCTTCTTTCCTTGTACTGCTGAGCCCTGAACTAGACACGGTACTTCAAACATAGTCTTCTAAGTGGAAAACAAAAGAAAGTACCTCTGTTAGCTCTACACTTTTCATAATGCAGTCCAGGACGTGTCCAACTATGATATGCAAGGAAGTGTTTAAATCCAACCTTGTAAAAAGTCTGGAAATGTAATGCTTTAAATTTTGCAAAGCTTCCCTGTGATAGTTCCCTATTTGTTTTTGAGATTCTAAAACACCAGTGTATCTAAGGTAACAATCCAAAGACACAGCAAAATGTTTCCTCCTCTCTTAAGACAGTATGATAAATGGGGGACGTGTTTCTCAAATTAACAATCAAGAGAAGCTGCCACGCTTCCACGCGAAAAAAACCGAAACCAGCTAAGAGTTTTCTGCAAAACAATACCACTACTGTTAACAACCAAGGTTATTACAAAACTACCACTACACTGGAGTGCTGAAAACCGGTGACACAGAGGTGAACTTTGGACGGGGGTTTGGGACAGTCCGCCTGCTAAAAGGGGGCAGTGCTCCCGTGTGCCCCCTCCGGCGGCACTGGCGGTCACGAAGGAGGGGGACGAGCCTGCCCAGCTCTCCGATGTGCCCCGGCAACAGCCCGAGGCACACCGCGCTTTTCACAATCCCTACAAACGACAGGGAAGGGCAAGCTCCGGGATAAGCGGGGAAGCGAACCGGAGACCATCCCTTTCTGCTTACGGCCAGTCAATTTCAGTGCAGGCGCAGCGGACTCCGGGCGGCGCGGCGAGCCGGGCCCCCTCCGCGCGTCTTTAGCAGGGGAGAACGGTGCGGGGGAAGGGGGCGAGAC
>VXAU01004938.1:505335-548314 GCA_013399695.1 Formicarius rufipectus
GGGCGGGGACGGGACACACGCAGCGCGCGCCGCCCCGGCCTCTCGCGAGAACGGCCCGCGCGGCGCCTCCGGTCACGTGCGCGTGCGGGCTTCCCACGCGGAGCCGCGGCGGAATCGGGATGCGGGTCAAGGTGCTGAGCCGTAACCCCGACGACTATGTCCGCGACACCAAGTTGGACCTGCAGCGCGGTGAGCGGGACGCCCCGAGCTGGGCTCGGCTAGGCCAGGCCCGCCCGGAAGGGCTGAGACCGGAGGAGGGAGAGGGAGGAGGGCAGGCCCTCGGGCGCTCACCGGCCGCGGTCTGCGCAGCCGCTGGCGGGCTATGGCTTTGGGGTGCCCTCGCTCCCTCCTTCCCTCCCGTCGCCGGGGTTTGTTTTCCGCTGGTGCCTGTCCCAGTCGCAGTCCCGGTGCCTGTCCCAGTCGCAGTCCCAGTGCCTGACCCGGTCGTGGTCGCGGTGCCGGTGCTAGTGGCGGTGCCGGTGCTAGTGGCAGTGCCGGTGCCGGCCCCAGGCGGTGATTTGCGTGCGGTGCCGCCCCGCGGAGAAGAGCTCCCTTTGCGGTGTCCCGGGCCGAGCGCTGCTCTTCGCGGTGTCTCTGTGGCCTGGGAGCGGCGTCAGGCCCGGAGCGGGCGGTGTTTGTCACCGCTCAGGTACTCCGGGGTTACGCGTTGTGTTGATTCGGTTTATTCTTTGCTGTTTTTTGCACTTATTGCTGTTTCATTCCTGATACGTCGCTTTCTGCCTTATACAGATCATTTATAAAGGTGATGTAAAGTGTGGATTTTACACATGGAATCATGGAGTCGTAACAGGCCCTACTAAAAAGCCCCTCTCCAGCTTTCTTACAGGCTTTAGGTGCTGAAAGGCCGCAATAACGTCTCCCCAGAGCCTTCTGTTCCTCAGGCTGAACAGCCCCAGTTCTTACAGCCTTTCCTCTTAGGAGGGGTGGCCCATCCCTCTGATCATCTTCGTGTCCCTCGTCTGGACCTGCTCCAGCATGGGTTTCTAATATGTGTCCCTCTTATTGCAGTTCCAAGGAACTACGACCCTGCGTTGCATCCATTTGAGGTTGCACGGGAGTACGTAAGAGCTCTGAACGCAACAAAACTAGAACGTCTGTTTGCAAAACCCTTTCTTAGCTCACTTGATGGTCACAGAGATGGAGTTAATTGCATGGCCAAACATCCAAAAAGTTTGTCTACAGTGCTGTCTGGAGCTTGTGATGGAGAGGTAGGCTTACAAACTACAACGTACCTTTCTTCCTTATTTTCTGTTTCCTTTCCATTTGTGATTTGTTTTGTTGGTTTTGTCCCACCTTTTCTTTTATATCTTTGTTCAGTATGATACCTTGTCTTCTCTCAGTAGGTGCAACTTTCCCAGTTTGGGGCAGTGTTTCTCAAAATGTGGGTTTTAACCTCTGAACACACCAAGGCAGAAACTTTCAGCTGTTAATCTGTGAGCAGAAAGTGCAACATTCAGTTTCTCAAGATGGAACAGTGAATGTTCATATATACATTCCATAGTGATTGCTTTTTGTTGCCCATATGACCCCCCTTCACCCCTTGATGAAGTTAAATTGCTGCAGATTAAGAAGATTGCCTGAAGTCAGATGAGCTAAGGGGAAGGGGCACACAACCAAAAACTTTTTAAAATAATAATTTGTCCTATTGTCTAAAAAAGTTAACCTTATATTTGGTTGACTATTTGGCATACATATTGTAAATGGCAAGAAATAAAACCAAACAAGGACACTTCAGGTAGAAAAATCTGGAGTTGTATTAAAAAATAACCCGTCTTCTCTCATCCTTACATGGTTTATTTGATAGTGCTTGTTTATTTTAAAAGTATCTTCTAGGTAGCTGGTTGCTTTCTGCTTTTTATAGGAAGTGCATGTGTCATACACTAGTATAAAAGAGATTTATCTTTTCAGAGGGAAGGGAAACAAATTTATGTGACACTTTAGCCAGATTTGTTACCCATTGATAGAGTGAGTGGAGATATAGCACTGGATGCTATAAATACATACAAATATAAAAACTGACCTCTGTTTTTCTGTTTTTGTTTTTTTCTTAAATGAGCCCAAATATTTTGCAACTGAAAGCTGTCTGAGAGGTCGACATCTGTATAAAATGTAATACAGAAACTATTGACCTTATCAGCCATCAGCGCACTTGCAGCAAGTGTGGGTAAAACCCTCCCAAATCTTCGTTCGCGAAGTCTAGCCATGATGATGAATACAGAAACTGGACTGAAAACATTCTGTTTGTTCCAAAGGCTGTTTCCTGTCTTTAGAGTGGTGTTTGTTTCCTGAATTTATAACTACTGCTGTATTCTAACAAACATTCTAGTTCAAAAATAGAGCAGTGCACAATGCAGAAAGTATGTGGTAGGAAGGAGTAAGAAGGAGAGAACCTCACTTCCACTCCCCGTCCCAAAGAGAGGAATAATTAAGTAGCTTTAACATAAAATCTGGCCAGAGTTCAGGCCAGCTGTGCTATTTCATTGCAATGTGTGTGATCCTTTGTAATTGAATGGTGAACTGCAGTGGTGGGCTGTAGAAGGCTTACAAAATATGTACTTCTTTGTTTTTAACAGGTTAAAATTTGGAACTTGACCAACCGACAGTGTATTCGTACTGTGCAAGCTCATGAAGGCTTTGTTCGAGGCATGTGTGTCCGTTTCTGTGGTACATCATTCTTTACTGTAAGTATAATGTGTCCCCTTAGTACAGTGCAGCAGTACAGAGTGCCTGTTCACCATCTGTTTTCCACTGAGAAACTTGCTCTCTGCCATGCAACATTTAAATATTGTATAAGTATGCATATTAAATTTGTCAGTGAACCTGATGATTCTGTTTACGATGAAATTCTTTCTGATGCTGTGAAATGGATATTATTCAAGACAACTGACGGGACAGGGACGAGAAAATAGGTAACAGATGGTCATGGAATTAAAACTTGAGAAAACTAGTTTTCATTAAAGTAGTAAATAGGTTATGTCCATTGAAATACATAGAACTGTGGAAAAAAGTAACTGTTTGCATACACTATGATTAAAGATAATCTGATTAACTCAAGATCATACCAAGCTTTATTAACTTAACATCAACCACAGCAGATTCGGTTGTATGTAAATGGCCTTGAAATTGTATGTCTTCCCGTTTACATTAAACCAGTTCAAAAATGTCATAATAAGAACTGTTTTTAAAAACTAGAGTGCCCCGAAGTTTTGTTTCTTTTGAACTGGGCACAGAAGGGCCATTTTCACTATAGTGTGTTTGTTTTCTGAAGTATATACCAGGTTGTGAGGACACTAGTTAGGTTATAGGGGAAGTCATAGTAAAAAATTTTAAGTAGTACCACATTACAATCCCTCTGCCTGAAATTTGGGGGAGAGAGAGAGAGGAAGAGAAGTAATAGTAGTAGTGTGGTCAGGAGAGGAAGATAAACTTGTAGAGTTAACATTTTTTTAGGCCTGTTTGTGTGATCCAGGTCACTGCCCAGCCATGCAAAAGCTTGTGCTGATATTAGTGCAAAAGGTAGACAGCATTTGAAACAGGCAACTGAACAACTGAGGTGGAAGGTGCCTTTTAACTGTTTACATGCTCATCAAAGTGACTTCCAGAACATAATTTACAGTTTAAGGTGCCAGTTGGTTAAGAATCACAAAATATGGCTTTAAAAAAATGGTCATCATTCCAGCTCATGTTTTTGCTGTTCAACCCTGGAAATACCCATTTTCGAAACTGAAAAAGCTTCATGGATCAAGATAGTTTAATAGGTAAAGGAAAGGTAGTGGTGGGAAGCAGTGACAAACTAAAAATCAGTCACCTGCTTTCACATGCAAACAGTTCCCCAGACAATCCCTAAGCAGCAGTCACTGTGGAAGCCAGCCCCCCAACCTCCCCTTTCTGCTTCCAGTGCTCCAGTTTTTATTTCTGAGCATGATGTTCTATGATAAGGAATACTCCCTTGGCCAGTTCAGGGCATCTGTCATGCCTATGTGCCCTCCCAGTCTCTTGCCCACACAGGGCCTGTTTGCTGGTGGGGGAGGCAGGGGTGATGACTGACAGAGTGGGAACAAGGGGAAGTGCTCGACACTCTGCAAACTGTTCAGCAATAGCCAAAATTTTGGTGATTTATCAGCCCTGTTTTAGCCACAAATCCGAAACACAGTGCCAGATGAGCTACTATGAAGAAGTCCAGCCTGACCATATATATGTTTCTAGCAAAATACTACAACCAGGAGGGCTAATCTGCAGTGTGGTATAAGATGGAGCAGTGAACAGACAGGAGGAAGCACTTGAGTATGTAATTGAATATTCTCTCAGAAAGGCTGCCCAAATTTAATTGCAGAGCACATCTAGCAAAATAAAGAGAATATATTCACATAAAACTGTATGTGCTTTCTGCAATATTTCCAGGTTGGTGATGACAAAACTGTGAAGCAGTGGAAAATGGAGAGCCCAGAATATGGAGAAGAAGAAGAACCTATTCATACAATTCTTGGAAAGGTAGTAAATCTGAGTTTTGGTTGTCTTACGTCTCTTCTTTTGAATTAAGTTTGAACAATTCTTATATAGCTTTTGGAGAAGAAAGAAATCGTTTGATATCACCTGTTATCATAATGTAAAGTGATGGCATCAAATTTTGTAGTAGCACTTTTAGAGTATCTTCATGTTTTTATTACATGTATTTTAAATGTAACCATAAAGGAATATCTCAAATCCCATCAGAGATGCTTAACTCTGTCTCTACTAATCATCCCTTTCCTGCAAACTGATCAGATCTCTTTGTAGTCTCTTTCTCTTCAGATGTGTTGTCAATGCTTAGCCTACATTAAATTTCTTTTCATGGCAATACCTTGCAGCCATTTAATACAAAAATATTAACTTTAGGTCTTCTTAACAAAAGCAGACTAAAAATACATACTTGGGCACTTTCAGTTTATGATAAGCTTATTCTAGGAAAAACATTAAATGCTTTTTGTAAATAAATAGTTTGAAACTCTTTAGTATTTGGAATGTCTATGGAATCCATGCAGATTCCCTCTGAAAATTCATAGTTGTACCCTTAAAATGTCCATTTGCTTTAAAGTCAGCCAGGTCTTTGTAAATGTGCTTTTAATGCCAACTCCTCTATAAATTAACAAGAAATACAGGTATGAACCTTAAATGAAAAGAAAGCTTGGCTACCAGTAGGGGTTCGTCTGATAAGATTTAGTCTCTTGTAGCATTGGTTTTCAGTAATATAAATGAATAAGAACATGTGAGACTCCATATACAATGGTTTGCTGATCTTTTTTGTAACAGAACATAGTTGCATATTTATACATATGGTTGGTTTTGTAAATTTTTGCCTTTTTTTTTTTTCCTTTGAAGACAGTATATACAGGAATTGATCACCACTGGAAGGAACCTGTTTTTGCCACCTGTGGCCATCAAGTGGACATTTGGGATGAGCAAAGAACAAGTCCCAAGTGTTCTCTGACTTGGGGTTTTGATAGCATTAGCAGTGTAAAATTCAATCCCATTGAGGTAATGTTTCTGTTATATATTGGAAATCAATATTTTTCTTGACCAGTATAAGATTTAAACTCTATTTACGTCACCTTGATTTTTTTTCCCTCCATATTTAGACTTTGATATATGTTGTAGCAGAATATTTAGGGGGTATATACATAGATTTTTGTGGCTATATTGATTTGAAATGTAGTACTGTAGTGTATTTTTATTTTTTTATCATTTATCTCTCTTAGTGGAGGAGAGGAGAAACAAAAGCAGAGCTGTCTCTATTCTGTCCATAGCAATATATATTTGGTACCTTAGTTATACAGTGTAGCAGTTATGAGGCTGTGAAGCTGTCACCTGTTCCAGTATGGTAGTACCCATGACTGAGACTCCTCATCCTCTCCATGGCAAAACAATTGCATTTGATCTTTTGCAGCACTTCCTATTATACCTCTTGACTGAACTGTGGTCATATATTGTTTATGAGGAATTGCTTGTTAGTTTTAAAGTAAAGGGCACCAGGTGGATACTGAATCTTAGAAAGAAAGCTCTTCAAAATGTTTGTGCTGGGTAATCAGCTGCACCAAAAAAATGACTTGACGGAGAAAGAAAATGTTTGACTACCAGCTTTGTGAAATAGCTTAGGTATCTAATTTAAGTTGTTACACTCTAGAAGTATTTCAAATACCATACACACTGTTTTTATTTTCATTTTTTTTCAGACATACCTTTTGGGAAGCTGTGCTTCTGACAGAAATATTGTGCTGTATGATATGAGAAAATCAACTCCATTAAAGAAGGTAGTATTTTTCTTTTTAAAAGTAATTAATGGCACTAATCATCATATGGAATAGTTTCTAGCCTGTAAGTGTTGATGACAGTAGAGAAGAAGTTCTGAATTGTGAGTTCACTGAGTTTTCATTGTCTGAGTCTTCTGAGTTTGAATTAATGTTGGGATTTAAACAAGCAGAGTTGGAAGTGCCCTTTTCTGCATTCAGACAGGCTGTCATGCTCGCTCTGTTGTAATTCTTGATCAAGTGCCTGACCTGACAGCAGTTTCACAGTAAGGACTTTATGTTCCTATATTGCATTCTGTCTGTGTATGTGTGATATTTTTTTTTTTTTTAATTTTTTCTCCTTGCTAGAAGGAAACAAGGAACTTTCTAAGGCATTTCCTTTCCACCACTGGAGAGCCTTTTTCTGCATTTAAAAAGATGTTTTTCCTTTGCAGGGAGATAAAGTCTCCCCTATGCATCTACTAAAATTATTCAGAAATCCTTTGCAGCGTAATCAAAACTCTATGCAACTTACTGTTGACATGAAGATTCCTGTTTATGAGAATGTATGTATTTATTTTAAACAAGAAGCTGGTAGTTTATACACACATAATAAACATGACTCAAGTTCAGTAGTTTTGAGCCCCAGAACTATCTTAACAATATTCTTGAAATACACTATTCTGGCTTGTGAATACTCAGAGTGTTGTTGGCCTTACAGTATTTCTTTTTCTCCCTGTGCCCCAGCAATTTTTAATACAATTTCATTTAGGCCAGTGAGACAGTGCTTATAAAAACCTGTCACTGATGCCAGTTGGAGACCTGAATGTTGAAAACTTGCTTAATAGACATACCGTACTTGTATATGGATGCTGGTTTCTGGCACTGCTGAGTTCCTGGGGTTTGATCAGCAACGCAGTTGGAACTCAGAGGGAGTGCCTTCATTCCTGGAAATGGGAGTACAGGTTCTCATGTCATGAAGCAGTAGCTCTCTTGCCCATTTTTCCTGTCTGTGGGTTTCAAAGCCTGAGGTTTCCAAGAGGGAGGGATAATAGTGAGATGTTGGCTAAGAGCAAAGCAAGAGCTAGTCTAACAAAGCTGGGAAAATACGAAGAAGAGCAATTCTGTTGAAAAGCAAGAGGAAGATGTTTTAGTAGGAGTTGGTGCGCTTTAAAAGTCATTCTTGTTCAACCTGTGGAATCAGGAAAGCTTAAGGTATTTTGAAGATAGACTTGAGCATTTAAACAGCTGATAGGAACTGTATTTTCTCTTGCTTGTTATATTCCTTGCTGTTCATCTCAACCAAATACCTTGTAGGTAGTAAAAGAAGTCAGGTTTATTATTTGAGTAATCAGATTTTGCACTAATCTCAACATTTCCAGGCTGACACTGTTTGTGCTCATAGTTAAAATAAATGAACCAAGATAGCCAAATCTTCAGAGACTTCACAATTTTGACTTGTCTTAGTAAGGACTTGCTTATTTCATAAGAAGATCTACAATAGATTAAAAATAGTTTCAGTAGATGGCTTTGCTACAGATTTAGATAGTTCTGAAATACCATTAATGATGTATTGACAGCAGCTTAAATCACTTCTAGCCCTGGTTGCCTTACATAGTTGTTACTGAACATAATCCTCGAACTGTACAGAGAATCTGTTTCTTAGGCATTAATTTAATTCCAAAAGCCATTGCTGAAATAAACTGAGTGCTTGTAAATTTTGGTGAAAAAATGCTGATGTGAAGCATGAACCTTGACCAAACCTAACTCCTTTTGAAAGAGCTGGATTTTTTTTTGCAATAGTAAAGTTATTTATATGATTAAAATATTTAGTATGCATATAATGGGTTAACACTAATTGTGTACTCATTTTGCTGTGGTTGATAAACTTGTATAGGGAAGAATAAAGACCACTCCTTGGTCATTAACTTCCCATATGTGCAAGGTTTATAACTAGAACAGTATTGAAACCTTGAACATATTCTAGATGTCACATTACTGTAAACATAGGGCATTTCAGTGGCTACTTTTTGAACTAGAGATCACTTTAGACATCTGATGATTACATTCAGTTCTGGATGCACATTGTTTCTGAAAATAAGCAGTGTTCTGCAGCACAGAGTTTATAATGAACAAGGTAATGTCACCTAGGAAATGAGGATTTAGGGAGAAAGAGAGTTAGGAGAATATGCACACACTCATGAGCTCACAGTCTTTCGGAGTGGCGTTTGGTAGAGTTGTTACTGGAAGAGTTGCAATTGTACAACTGTATTCTGAAATAGGTATGTAAATGTATGGGTTTGCTGTAGTAAGCCAAGAACAAAAATGAGTTTGAAGTACCATAACATTAAACCCACAAATTTCAGGATCTTTAAGCCGGATTATAGCTGGCCTGGAGCATTGTAGGAAATCCTGTTTAGAGTTGTTCAGTTTGTTAATAAGTAGTGCTGTAATTACATATCCACTTTGTGTCAGACATCCTGTGCAGTTTTTATTTTTAAATACAATGGTTGGAAGTTCCTCTTAGACTCTGAAGAAGCCAAAGCTGCTGTGTATGGTGTGTCTCATGACCTCCCTGCCTTCCCTTATTCCACAGAGGCCCAGCTGTTATTGCCACAGCTGTCCTCCAAGGTGAGGACATCCTTAATGCCTCTTGTCTAGTCTGCAGTTAGCAAAGCAGAAGGGTCTTACTAGTCTGTTATCAGCGCCCTCTTCCCACTTTAGGGCCAGTTGGCCTCTTTGTTAACCATATGTTTGCTCATAGTGAATGAGTCACTGCTGATGCAGTGATAGTGGTGAGTAGGTTGCATCACAGGAACTTCTGTATACGCTGCTTGGCACTTCAGCAGGAATTGGCAGCTGTCCTGGAGAATTTATGAACTACAGTTTCAGAGATAAAATAAGGAAGGGATAGTAAAAACTGGGAGAACATCAAAATGTTATAATTGCTTTGCAAATGCTGATTCACACCTTCGATTAATGACTATGTATTTGAAATAATAATTTAATCAGGTGTGTCCATAGATAACTAAAGGTTCCTGTAAATAAGACAAGTGAAATTTTTCAGAAGTTCTGGGCTTACTTGTAGACCGCTAGTGTGTTGCCTTGTTACCACTTAGAAGAATTTGATTTAAGGTGATTTACAGAGGAAGATTTAATATCTGCATAGCCCAAAGCTGTGAACATATGATGAGGGGCAGGAGGTTCTTGAGTTTCAATTCTAACACTGCTGAGGAAACATTTCTCTATTCTTGCATAATTCTGTATCTGTGAAGCGTTTGTTTCCAGTTGTTGTGGATAGGAAGTTTTGAACTATAATGAGTATTTTACTGCCTGTAACAAGGTAGCAATATATAAATTGCAATATTTCAGGTTATCTTGAACATGAGGACAAATACATTGTGTTGGAACCCTATGGAAGCTTTCATTTTTACTGCAGCAAATGAAGATTACAAGTAAGTGTGACTTTGCATTTTGATACTGTTGGACAAGTTATATTTTTAATCTATGTATTGATGATTTATGATCCTGCTAAAATAAATTTTTAAAAGACTGCTCTAAATCCGAGTCACTTAATAACCTACAGTATTACAGGCTTTCTGATTTTAAGAAATATGAATTGATAATAGATCACATCTTTTTCTGCATTTCAGTACTGGGGGCATAAGAAGCAGTGTAACTTAGAAAAACTGTGGCTGAACCAATGCAAGTGTAACTTGCGGTGGGACCCAGAAAAACAGTACTATTGGTCCAGTCTGATGCAATATCATATTTTCTTGCTGGCTCTTGTGATATATTGTACTGATCAGCTATTTTGATGAGAACATTTCTTAAAAAAATAAATAATTTTTTTGTGAAACAGTTCCAGAGACTGCAATACTTATCCTTTCAATGTCTCAGAGCAGGTTTTTGCTTTTGAACAATACTATTCATATGAACAGCTAATCTGATCTTGAAAAAGCTCTGTCTTCAAAACTAGGCCATTGGAAATGTACTCCATTTCCTTTTTTCCAGGAAGTCCGTGATCTAACAATAGATCACAGTTTTCTTCTAGAACATAGGAATTTTATCACTTCAGGCTATTTTCCCAAGGAAATGGTGTCTGGCTCAGACCTTGAAAGTGGGTATTTATTGTACTGTTTTTCTTGTATTTGGGTTATGGTATGATGAAGCTACTAGTCTGCCTAATCTGTTTATAAGTTTGGGGGTTTGTTTATCAATTTGCTTTTTTTTTTTTTTNCATTCCTAAACTGAAAAGTTTAGCTATTACTGTCAGGGGCAACTGCCCTCCTGCAACCTAAAGCAATTGCTATGCAATGGCAAATGTATATATCAACAGTGCACATGCAAGTGTTTGCTGATTATATGGAGCAGCAGTTTTGAATATGATGCTGCATACTTTCTCTAGGGGTATTTAGAAGGAAAAAAGCAATAGTTGCTGATATACTATTCAGTAAGGTACATTTAGTTTCAGTTATGCATTGAGCTGCAGAAAGGAGGATAAGAAACCTGCTGAATTAAAATTTGTTGATATAATAGTGCTAATAAATACCATATCCTAAGCACAGGTAGTTTATTAACACTAGGCAAGTTAGTGATCTACTCAGTGATTGTGCCTTACTGTGTATCACTGAGCTTGTTGATTCAAAGGGAGTAGAGGTATCTTACCTGAGCTTTGAAGTCTTTAAAAACAAACCAGTTGTGGTCCAGCAGCTGGATGTTTAGTGAAATGCTTTTCTACAGAGAGTGTGCTCTGATGAACTGGCATCTGCATGTGTTGAAGGACCAGACTTTCCTTGCACTCCTATGTTGTCAGGCCTAAGATAATTAAGCGGTAGGAAGGAGTGCCACCTGAGTGGAACATTACTGTAGACTCTGAATTATGAGGAGTTTGTAATATTTAGAATATTTAGAAACCTTTTAGAGTTGATTTGAAATGCTTGTCCAAGTTCAGGGTACATGCTTATGTCTGAAGATAAAGGAGGCAATTGTGGTGGTTGGTTTGGTCAGTGACCCATGAACAAATGATGAAGGGAATAGTGGAGCCTACCTGTCCTTTGATAGTGAGCAAGAAACCTAGGTCTGATCCAATAACTAAAGCCTGTGGTTAATAAACTTTTTTCAAGCTCTAAACAGTGCAGCTTTCTTTCTTTTCATGTGTTATGAGCTGTTTTCAGGAGTTCCCTCTGCAATATGGATCTGCCCTTAATTATGGTTTATGTAAAATGTACTATTGGGCCTTGCTAATATATTATTAAGCTATTGATGTCTTCATTTTAAAGCTTATATACTTTTGATATGCGCTTTCTCGAATCACCTGTGATGGTGCATATGGATCATGTGTCTGCTGTTCTTGACGTGGATTATTCACCCACTGGGAAGGAATTTGTGTCTGCCAGCTTTGATAAGTCTGTCCGCATATTTCCTGTAGACAAAGGACGCAGCAGGTGAGTGGTTTTAAACCTTTCTCTCTTGTTGTCATTCATTTCAGTGACTTCCCTCCCAAGTCTTCAGTATTATTAAGTCATTCATTGGCATCTTCACTGGAGCATTCCCTTCTTGTGAATGTTGAAATGTTGCTCTCTCCATATCTTGAAATGGACAGGCCATGTCATTGACATAATTCTGGGGTGTGTATCAACAGTACAGCTACTCGACAGGTAGCAGTACTTATGCAGTATGGAATTAAAATTACAGTGAATTGTTGTGCTTGAGTGTAGTAATTTGTATTTTACTAAGGTGAATCCTATTTTATTTCTGTATGCATCTTGAATGTTTTTAGGTCACTTTGTACTGTATCTTAACTACCACTTAACGTTTGCAGTGTATCAAAGCATTATAATATTTGGTTTTCTGTGGATTGTCTTCATTCTATATGGATGATTGCTAAAGACATTATATGAAAAGTACTGCAGTGTGAATTTCTGAGGATCAGTTTGCGATGCTTTTGTGATATGTTCCAGTGCAGTTACTACCTTTTGTTCCTATTTTGTTCACCGGGTTTTGATTCATATCACAGCACTTTGAATACAATTCATTTTTATGTACTTTTTCATGGAAGATTTTTTAAGTCAGTATATTAAATATTGTGCTGAAGTTCAGATTGAATCTACTGTGTCTACAGTGTCTTTTTATTTTTCTTTCAGTTTGATGAAAACTGAAGTTATCTGATCTGTCTGATATCAAATGGTCTTCATAAACCTACTCTCATTATTCTCTCTTGTCAGTTCTTCCTTCTTTTATTTTTTACTTCTATTTGACTTCCTCTTTCCAACCGTGGCCCCCCAAAAAGTTGTTACTCGGTCAGGTTCTGGTTAGTTTGGAAATGTTGACATATTGGTTGGTGAAGGAGAATATTATTGATTGATGAAATTATGTAGGCACTGTAACTCCTTGTGCTCCTGTGCTGCATTACTGCATTAAAGAGAAGGGCTGTTTACATTCCCTTTATATCTAATCTACAGATGGGTTTAATTTTCTTTTTGATATACAATAATATTTTAAAGGTAATTCGTGCAGTTGCTTTGTAGGTTTGTTTCCCCCGCACCCCCTGCCCCGATTCTTGCATTATCTAACCCATATGGTTAGCAGTTCCTTTGTATGGATTAGTAATGTTCACAAAAGTGATCATATGCAAAGTTAGAGCACATCGTTGAAGGGAAGTCTGCAGACTCCCTAGTGCAACAGTAAAAACCTTTTCTCCACATTATAGCAGATTGTTGCCATGGTCTGGGGAAGGAGTTTTATTCTTCATCCCCATTTTTTTCCCTCTTTTGTGTGGTGGCCACAAATCTGGTGAGGAGAAGCTTTACAAATGAAAAACTTTGCCATGTATGGGCTGACTGGGGTGTTCTGGGACCCTTAAAATTTTTTAGAAGATGGGATTTTTTAGAATTGCACGTTTGATACTCATGGAATGGAAAAGTCTAAATAGAAAATGTGATCCTACTTGGAAAACTGAGAGGGAAGTTAAGAGTATCTGTAAATGAGGATCTTCATGGTATTCCAGTTTTGACTGCTTATCTCCTGCCAATCTGAAAAACTGATTTCAATTGTTTTCTATTTTATTTCTAAATGAAAATTGAAATAATGATATTCTTTAGCTCTAAGAAATGAGATTTATTATCAAATTGATTAAATTTTGTAAATGCTTAGTAAACAGAACTGTATTTCTGTACTAACTTCTAAATGACAGATCCAGGTTATTTGGCCATGTGTTGTGTTTCTCTTGTCACTGAAAATGATATTTCATAGCTTGTGATGACAGCAAAGGAGAGGCAAAAGCTGCAAATGCAGAGTGAGGAAGGGAAAAGTACTTAGTTGCCCAGAGGTGGGTGAAGGAAAGCTTTGTTATTGAGTCACATAGTAGAATGAAAATAAACATAGAAATGTTTTTAATTGATGTTTTCTGAAGGTACTTGTGCTCAGTATTCCATATGATTGTTCTTGTTGATCATTGCTTACTGGTGAATTGCAGGGGGTGATCAAGCTTATTAAAGCTTGTTTAATCTGATACAATGAACACTTTTGTTTTTTCACAACTCTCCAGCTCAACTCCACTCTAATATTCACAAAGGTTTTGAATAAGGTGGTGTTTTCATGTTTCTTTTACCATATTACTTTTTTTTTTCCTTATAAAAATAACTGAATAGGAGAAAAAGAATGGTCTATAAGCTGTAGTGCATGACTGATACATCAAAGAAGTGGTTATTGGTGGGCATTTAGTAGGCCTTATGTTTCTTCAGTTTCAGATTGCAAAGAAATAGCTAAAAGTGTACCTAGTCCTTTATTTTTATAGCAGAAATAAAAGGATAAATTTGTTTGATACATTCTTAATGCAAATCAGGTAAGAGCTAAATTTAAATACTGATTTAACTGTAGCATGCAGAAACATTTTTCAACAGGTGTCAGCACTTGTTGAGCAAGAATCTGACTGGCAGAAATTAAACAAGAAAGGAAGTCAGTCTTTGGGTAAAGGAGGGAAATCACAATGGGGAGTAGCAAATCCATTGCCATATTGTAAATGGATAGGTGTTTATTTGCTGTTCTTTTTCATAATGGTACATCAGGTTCTTTGGCACATACTTTTCTACCTTCCCATTCTGTAATACTCTAAGTACACATTAATCAAAATTATTTCATGAACAGTATGGATATAATTTTGTACACCCATGTTTTGCAAACAGAGTTATTCCTTAACTGTTTACTGTAATTTCTATGAAAGCATTTATTTAAAAAGCATCTTATCCTAGATGATCCTTTTTTAGTCTGCTTTACTTTACTCGAATCTATCTATAGACAGATAGGATCAGTGCCATGTTTAAAAAAGTTGTATCTTTTAAAAAAAACTAACAAAAAGTAAAAAAAGAATTTTTGCCTTGAACAGAATGCTTTCTGGTATTTGAAAGCTAGTGTTGATGGGAAAAGTGACTATAGATGATTTTAAAATGATTCTCTTTGCTTTAGGGAGGTGTATCATACCAAACGCATGCAGCATGTCATCACTGTAAAATGGACATCAGATAACAAATATATTCTGTGTGGCTCAGATGAGATGAATATTCGCCTGTGGAAAGCCAATGCTTCTGAAAAACTGGGAGTGGTAAGTGTTGCATTTTGCTTTTTGTTATCACCAGATGTTTGGGGTCTTGTGTTACTACAACTGATCAGCCTGTTCAACTTAAAAAAACATGCTTCTAAAGGGAAATGATAAAATTGTTGTTGGACATTTATGTTTAATTTGCAGACTGACATGTGCAGTATAGTTCATTGCATTTACTTCAGTTTATAATAATAATAAAACTACATTCCTCATTACTGCTACAAGATAACTTTTTTTGGTCTTGTTCAATGTTAGCAATAATCATCAGTTCTACCTAAACTAGATTTGAGTTTTTAACATGTGTGCTAGAGGTTAGAGTTTATCCCTCTGTACTAGAGAAAAGGCAATAAATTGTGTTTTGCCATATTTATGTAATTCTCTTGATGATTTGGTTTACTTCATTTAAAATTTTTGATTGGCACGTGATTGGTTTATGTTCATTCATGAAGTTAGTTTGTTAAAAAAATTAAACAAAAAACCCCACAGTGATAAGCCTAGACATTGTAAAATAGATCTTTGGGCTTTATGCGTGGCTGAGATCATCATTAGCCTGTATAACTCTCAGATACCAAGTGAGCAAACTAGTGTGGTGCTTGAAGTTCACTTAATTCAATGTAAGTCTATTTGGGTGAAGTGTCCCTAGTAGGAACAGACATCAGTCTAATTAAGTAAGTCTTTTCAGTCACACTGGTTCAAATGTTCATGTATAGACAAAGCCAAAATGTTCTTTTACAGTTCCCAACTGTATATATTCATCTGCATGGTTGAAGTATTTAGTGACTTTGGAGAATTAATTTGATACTTTGTCTGCTGGGAGTGATCCCTTTATGTAGCTTTATATTTTTATGGTGGTCTGGAAGTGCTTACATTGCTTTTTCTGAGCCCGTTGGCATAGCTGTGAGATAATGCCTGGGGGAATTTCTACTTGATCTTGTGGAAGATTGTGGGGAGAGGAAAGGCAAGCTATAATTCAGGGAAGAATGTTGTACAGTTAAGGGGATGAATCTATTGCATAGTTATGTCTAGGCCTGCTTGTGGTTACCTGAAGCTCCATCAGCTTATAGTGTCTGTAGGAGGGAAGTGGAGCAGAGCTGGGAGAGGTGGCAGGTGAATGGGAGTGATAGGAGTACTGTGGAATGGGACAGTTCATGGGCTGTTATGCACTCTGAAGCACTGGATATGGAGTGGCATAGATAAAATAACATGTATATCTTTAGCCATGGCCCACCATGGGTATTGGGAAGTCCTGTTGTTCTCATTTTTACTATAGAGCTGTAGATGAAAAACCCCACAGCTTTGTGGCCTGTTCTGTAATTGTGATTGCAAACTACTCTTTGAGTTGAAGTCTTTTTAATGTCATAACTTTTTTTTTTCCTGAGGATGCTTTGTTTTTTTCTGATCTGCATTGATTCTTGGGATTTTCCCTTGTGGTGCTTTGGTCAAACACAAATATCACCTGCTAATTCCAGGGTCTCCACAAAGCTCATTAGAGACTTTACTTTTTGATTTAACTCTTTATGTTGAATTTGTTTAGACAGTGTGGTGTTGGGCAGAATCATTACCTGTTTTCCTTCTGTTGTGTCCTTATGGCAACACCCTTTTCACCTAATTTTGTAGTATTAACTGGAACTTTCTCTGTTCACTTTATTCTTAGTAAGGAATCATGATTTCTCTCTCTGTGATGTGGTTCTGTAACAGAATTGTCTGGTGTTTTTCATGTGCGTCTTTACTCTGTGCCCTCTGTGTGAAGGACAAATGGGTAAAAAAGTGTTGACAGTAACATTTCATATAGAAGGGTTCCTAATAGTTTCAGATAAGAACAAAAACTTCACTGTATTGACTACTAGATGGGATTGGCTCCTTTTCTTGTGAAAAACTAGGGATAATTAGCTCTGAGAAGTGATAGGCAAACCAAACCCCTCCTTCATTATAGAAATATCAGAAACCAAAAGGACAACTTAGCTATTGTTTAAGTATTCAGAATGTAGACTGGTAAACAACATTTTACTATTCTCTGTATTACTTGCATCTGTGAAAACTGGCCATGGATGTGCCTATAAAAGACACTACTAATTGTGACTATCAGGTATTTGATAAGGTCTGCACATTAATAATCCCGTGTACCTTGGCCTGACAGTGAATCCTACATAAAGTAGCCTTTGCTGTTTTTCTCCATAAGTACAGTGCTGTTGCTTGATGTGCCTCTTGAAGGCTGTGCCTACCATTTGGTTCTGCTCTTGTGGGATCAAACAAGCTTTTGTAACATGCTATGTGTGAGGGTGTGCAAGCATTTCTGTCAAGGCGTGTTGGCAGTCGTCTCCCGAGAGGGCGGAATCAGTAGCTGTCTGTGACGTAGGTCAAGGGGCATGTGGATTATTATTTGATTTTTTTTTCCTGCTGTTTTTTTTGAGTTTTGTTTTGTTTTGTTCAGTTTGTTTTTTTGGGAAGGTTGTGGGGGTTTTTTTGTCTTTTTTTTTTTTTTTTTTTTTTTGTGGGTGTTTTTTTTTTTTTTTTTTTTGTGTGTGTTTTTTTTTTTTTTTTTTAAGAAGTGAAAGTTATCCCATCATTTAGAGTACAAAACCCAGAAAATTGTTGACAAATATATGAAAAACTTAAAAGGGACATAGTGTATTATATAAAAAAACTGCTCTCACTTCACATGGAGGACACTGATGAACTTGGAAAGAATTACATTATGATGAGAAGAGTTAATGTTTCAGGTCCCCAAGTCTTGTATGGAAGCATGATCAAGCATGGGGTGGCTGAAGCCTTGAATTTAGCAAGGGACAGAATTTGAAGCTGTCTGAAGCTACTGCAGTTGTTAAAAGTTGGAATTTTTTTAGCAGCACTGAGAAATTTTATTTTTCAGATTTTAGAGAGTCATTGTTGCTAACAGGACTCAGGAGTAGAATCGTCATGGTTTATCACGTTCTTGGATATACCTTGGAAATGTTGCTTGGATTCAGGCACTGTGTTGATCCTTGTTTCATCCAACCTGGTAGATCCTGTGATTCTTAACATTGCAACTGTAAATGGCTATTTAGCAGATTCCACTGCTTTTCTTTAGTACCTGCTACTTCTTTTTTTAGAGGATTGGTGCTCTTATCTTCACAGGCATGTGCTTGTTCCTTTTATAAGTGTCCAGTTCTTCCACAGTCTGTGGCTATTTTTTGAATGTTTTGAATATTCAAAGCTGAACATTCAGTAATTCTGTCAGAAGTGTCAGAATATGTCTTAAATGCTTAGTTGCTTGGTCTGCTATTTTTCTTTGCTGAGTAGATGTGATTGAATGACTCATCCAAAGGTCACTGTATTTCTGATATAATGGAAAAATCTTGTAATACACTGTACTTTAAGAAAGAAAAATAGTAATCAAACATTTTTTTCCTTTGGTGAGGGCTTAACCTTAGTTGTTTTTTGTCATTGCTGGGTTCTGAAGAAGTTACAGTGATTGTATAGTACTCATGTTGTGGCTGGTGAACATTTATCCAGTTGGAAAGTTGCACTTTCTAAACTGTGGCTACCCGAGCAGTCATCAGTTCTGACATGCATGTTTCTTTTGTGTTTTAATTTATTTGGCACTGCACTCATTATTCAAAGTCATTGAAACATGAAAGAATAAAAGTCTCTGGATGAGCCAGAGGCATCTTGTGTCTCAACTCCACTGACAATGGAGTCTGCATGGGTTTTACATTGGGGTAACAAAACCCAAGTCTCTTTGTTAGAGGTACTACAGAAATTGCTTTAAAATAATTTGCAGTGCTTATTTTTTAATTAAATTTGATTAATTTATAAATAGGTATTATTAAATAGGACTTAGCAGGTGTTATTTTTAAAGCAGTAAACATCTATCTCTGCGTGTCCAGAAGCAAATGAAACAAGACTTTTGAGAAACTCCAGACCATTCAAATACATAAAATATGGCTTGTTAAGTATGAGTATGTTTTAGGCTTTTTTGCCTGTGCTTTTGAACAGGTTTGGAATTTCTAAAAGGTAAATGATTTTGACTTTTGAGGAAAAGAGGAAAATAGAGCCTCATCTGAGTGAAAAGGCTGAAGTACTCCTGTAGTAGTGGGACAAATCAGCTCTTTCTGCCACATAAACTTTTATTTTCCTCATGTAGGAAGGAAATTGCGCATTGACTTAATGTATGTATGAAATGGAATGTATGAATAAAGTCATGTCATCTTTAAGCATGTCTCACAATATCATATAAATCCTAATTTATTGTATTGTAGGGTGTTCTAATCCCTATAAACAAAATCTCTAATCCAGCTAAATCATGCCATGCATCTTCTGCAGCCGAAAACAGAATGGGAAGCAATGCTGTTCTCTTCAGCTGTTCACATTGACCTTTGTAGAATGACTTACAAGAGAGAAGTTGGGATTCAGTGCATTATTGCAGTCTGCTTTCTTAGCTATCTGCTATCTCTCATAAATAGAAACTTGTCATTACTGTAAAATTTTTACCATCACGTACATGAGGGTGCACTTAGCACAGGCTGGCATTTGGTAGTTGGATGGAAAGTCAGCAGCTGTATGCCTTTTTATATACCACATTACACACCAAAATGGAGTCATATTCAACCACCTCTTGATCTATATTAATTTTTTTAATAAGATGTCCTGGATATATCTTTAATTTACAGATTCACTTCTTGTCTGTAGAATCATCAAGGTTATACTAAATCGGCAGCAATTCACTGTTCTTAAATTAAAGGAAAATCATTGCATTTAATTAAAATAAAAGCTCTTTAATTTGGATTATGTTGGCAGTTTTCTGCAGAGTGGGAACACCTGGGATTTAGTGAGAGTGAACCAGCTATTCAGGTTGGCTCTCTAGAAAGAATTTTAGTAAAAAGGGAGAGTGTAGCTTTAGTGGATTGTAAAATTTACTCAGTTTCACTTGGCGAGGTCACAAAAAATGTAACTAAAAAGGATTTGGGATTTATGACAAGATGGTAGGGAGAAACAGAGGTTAAGAGCCTTATGTATCTCTGATACCTGAATAAGAATGTTCTGGGCAATGAGCGACTCTGCAATACAGTACCTGGTTTCTTTATTGTCCCAAGTGAGAAACTCCTTTGTGATATGTTTTATCAATACTTGCTTTCAGACCATTTATGGTATTTTAAACCAAAATCTTCTGAGTATATCTATTTTTTCAGAATTCATGAAATATTATAACAGAACTCGCTTATAAAAGTGATCATCAGAGTGGAGAATAAATAGCCAACTGCTGATTTCAGAGGGGGAAAACACATGTTCCATTATATCATGTAGGTGGAATTTCCAAACTTCCTGCGTGTAATAAAATTTTTGGTTTTGTTACTGCTTTTTTTTATCTGTTAGCGTCTGAAACTCAGGTTCTATCTTTTCTTGAAAATAAGAAGTTAGTGTCACCGAGTAATTTTCAAAGCCGAATAAATAGAAGTTGCCTGAGCTTTTAGGACTTTAGATGTTAATGGTAGTGTATGAAATAAATGTGGGATGGGAAAAGACTTCTGCCACAGCTTGTTTGAAAAGATGTCTGAAATACCAGAGTGTATTTTGGGCTGGAGGGTAGTAAAAAAAGAGTGGGATTTTCATCTGTTAATATCTAATATTAACAGATTCTTTGTTTATATGAAAATTCACTAGACGGAAACATAGCTGAAATTCCCAGAGGTCTGAGCAAATCAGAAATACATAGAGACTGATATTCCTCATGAAGCAGCACATGCTTTAAACAAAAATACAGAAAACATATTTTTTCCTTTTGATAAACAAGCATTAGGACCAAAGGAAAAATGCCTAGTTAAAAAAAAAAATAATTCTGTAGGTTGGCTGTCAGGAGAAGGCCTTTCTCACTTTCAGTGTTGTTAATGAGGGTTCAGACATAATTTTGAACATGGATAAAAGAATTAGTCTTTTGTGGCAGTACTGGTTCACCTGTGTTTCATGTGTTTGTGATACTAAGAGATTTTTAGCTGCGTGATGAAAGTGGAAACTCCCCGGTGTCATATAGTCAAGTTCATATGTGAAATCTGATGTGTGCACTGTGCTTCCTAAGGGGTCAAGGTGCTGGGTAAGATTTAGGCCACCTGAAGAGATGTCTGTAAAGTTGTTCATTAAGGCAGTTTATCTGGAGCATTTGTGCTTGCACTGGCTAGTGATTAAGATGCCTGCAAATCTTTGTTTTACAAGGAAAGTTGACCATTTTCTAAGGTTAGGAAAGACTGATCAATAAGTGTTTACTGTCAGCTGTTTATATTCTCTCTTGTTTTTCTACAGCACATTCAAATCTGATTTTCAGGAATTGAATTTTCTTACTTCACTCAACTTCAAAACTGAATAAAGTTGTGTTTGAGCACTGGGATATTGTTGGAATTTTAGGTTTTTTTAGCACTTACCTACCCTAATTCTGACGATCCTGTGGTTACAACCATTTGCTGGAAGGAAGCCACTTGAATTAAATGTTAAAATTTTGTTTTGTACAGAAGATTGACAGTTAAATCCCTGTTCTTTCATAATGTACTTGTCTGTGTTGTTGTCTCTGTAGCTTGCACCACGGGAGAAGGCAGCTATGAATTACAATCAGAAACTGAAGGAGAAGTTCCAGTTTCACCCACAGATCAGGCGCATAGCTCAGCACCGTCACTTGCCCAAGAGCATATATGGCCAAATCAAGGAGCAGCGCATCATGAGGGAGGCTCGTCGGCGAAAGTATGTCATCCTCTTCTGGCTTTGCCTTCTCTTGATCTTGCTAAAATGCATCACTGCAGTGCTGCTGTGGCAGCAGTGTATGGGAGTGATAGAGATATAGCATGTGGGAGGAAGGAGTATGAGCTACTTTTAACATCTGAATGAGTGATCATGAACTGCTGGGTTGGTTATAAGAGAAGTGCAGACAAGTGCCCATGTCAGTGAGGACTGGCTACTTCCCGAAGGTACAGTGAAGTCATGGCAGCAAATACCATGTTGGGAGGAGCCACAATGCTTGATTAAGCATGACATGATGTCACATGGCAATAGGGTGTGTGGTGGGTTTCTTATTTTTGATTTTTTTTGTTTGGTGTGTTTGTGGTGGGTTTTTTTGTTTGTTTGTTGGGTTTTTTGTTTGGATTTTTGGTTGGTTTTTGTTTGGTTGGTTGTTTTTTTTTAATATTGTGACACTCCATGAGGAATGTTTGCTGTCCCCTGGATCATTGCCATATTGGAATTTCTAGGAGCAGGAGGTGGCATACTTTGCTGTCTCCAGGAATTAACAGTAAAGCTAAAAAGTGGTAGGTTTTAGTCATCTTCATCTGCTGAAAGACTCAACAAACTTGAAAATATAGTTGAACTCCCAAGAAAAGGCTTGATTTGAAACTTTTCTAAATTAGCCAACTTAAAAGATACTTTTAAAAGGGACACTACTTCTTCTCGAAGAAGTATGTGTCTTTTGATTAATAAAAGCAAAGCAATTCTCAACTTTGATTTCTCCCTTGTAGGATACTTCCATTATTAGCTTGAGGAGGAAACTATTAGGTGTTTAACATTTGTGCTGACTACTGAATTTCATTTTCTGTTTTTTGTTTGTTTGTTTGTTTCTAGGGAAATGAATCGTCGCAAGCATAGCAAACCAGGATCTGTGCCATTTGTGCCAGAGAAGAAGAAACATATTGTGGCAGTAGTGAAATAATTGTTTTCACATGTAAAAAATGTCACAATAAAAGAAAAATGTTACTATTGAATGAATACGGAGTACAAAATTTGATGGACGTTGGTAAGATTGCATATGGCTCCAGAAATGCAGAAATGTGGCTTTTCTTCCAAGGTTGCACATCCTCCGACTTCTCAAGTCATCATCTACTTTGGGTAGTTATGAGAATTAGCACTGTACTCTTACTGGCTTTTGTCTTTCTGATGTTACTGGCCCAACACTGCTTTGCAGTGGAGTTTGACCCTTTTAAAACAAGCAGATAACTTGGTGGAGAGTATCTGTAGTTCAGTCTTGTTCCTTGTTACTGTTACTGCAAAAAATAGGATGAAATGGAGTCTTATTTGTCATAGCAAAAAAACCTGTTCCATACAGAGTTATAAAATTGATTGTCCTTATGCTGTATCTTTTTTAATTTTTATTTAAACAAATTTAATAAACAAGTGACCTTAATGCAGTGGACTAGATCTTCATTATTCCAACTGAGAAATACCCTGTATTATACTTACAGTACGATATATTATTTATCTTTTGTCCAAAAGGAATTCCACAGGATTTTCAGGCATATAATTTTGTTCTACCTTCTTAACTGTTATATGACTTGACAAAACTTCAGGCTGTTAAGTTGCTAATATTGATAATGACATAGTTGAATATTTTTTTTCTCTTTAGCTTATTTAAAACTTCTAAAATCTGGGTGAAAGATAAATTGTATAGAGCACAGAAATTTCTTTTGATGAGATTTATCATAAGCCTTCTATTTTAAGTTAATAGAATTAAAATAGACATTTCATGCTTCACAAGGAACCTGTACCCCAAAGTTCCTCTGCTGTTTGTCTGGAAAATGCTCTGCTTCTCTTCCTGTGGGATAAACTTAACCTTTTACTGAAGTTACTAAAGTAATCATAAAACTATGCTGGAATTCAACTAGACCATCTGAGACAAAGGCTTCTCTTGCAGAACAATGAGATATGTAATAACAGTGATAGTGCTTAGCATCTTTTGTACCAAAGGGTCTTTTTAAACCTTTACCTTTACACAGTGCAGTCTGTAGCAACACTCCCTCCACCCTGAGCTTATGTAAAAAAAAAAATAAAAAAATTGTGGACTGGATTATAGTAAACTTTATACTTTTAAATTTTATACTTGTAAACTTTTTTTTTTTTTTTTTTAAATCTGGAAACTGACCACTGTGAGCACTTGCCGCCTTATAGTATCCTGTTTAATGTATCTACTGATACTAATCCATATTCATTTCTAGTTCTTGCTCTTCCCTTGTCTCTTGGAGTACTGTTTGGGGAAGATTCCTGAATCATCATGGCTAAATTATCGCTCTTTGGTGGTAAGAGGACATAATGTATCTTTTACTCTCTGGGCCACTTACCTTATGGGGTGATGCAGGAAGGGAAGTGTATCTGAAGAGCTATAAGCAGGATGATGGGACGGAGTGGAACAGATCAGGGAATAGACTGATGCTGGCTGGGTGCCTATTGTACTAATATAGTGCACTCTGTGCCAAATACAGTTTATTTCCTTCCTGAAATACTGAAAAAATTGAGGGAGAACATGCAGTCCAAAATACGGCTTGTGACACAGCTGTAGTCAAGTCTTGCACAATTTGCAAAACCAGGCTAATCTTCTGGAATGTGATTAAAAATTTTCAGCCTTGTCAGTTTAGCTTGAGTGGAAGTAGTTGGTTGTTGATTTGTTGAGTCATGATAGCCTCTGGTTTGAGCAAGCCCTGCTGCCTGGAATTTACTAGTTTTGGTGCAGAACTCTGAATGTAGCAAGAGCTTTAATTTCCAAAGTTAGTTTGGTTATGGTGTGGTGTTAGTGTGAGCAATATGGTAGGAGGCATGTCCAAAGGATCTCTTCATGTTCCAAGACATTTGGAACATGAAAGCACAGTTGCTTTCAGGCAGGACCCAGGTGGTGCAACTCAGGATCAGGGTTGGCTAAAAACTGCTAGAAAGATTGTAACAGCATGCTGAAAAAAAAAAAAAGAATTTTAAAGATAGGAGGGTACATGGAGTCTGTGCATTTGCTTATGAAATCCTGTTCCAAATTCAGTGGGTGTGATCTTACACAGAGATCTGTCTTGGCATTAAGTGGGGTGCCCTCTAGACATTCCAGGAAAAAGTCTTTTTTCCAAAATCCACTCTTGTTATGACTTCTAGAAACACTAGTTGTAAAACCAGTGTAGATCTGTACTGGGGTTTTCTGGTTGGAAATGAGTCATTCGGAATTTTGCAGGTGGCACTTGCAGTCTTGTCAGTTCAGAGGATCTCTGACCTTGGATTTGTACACTTTTGGGCTAGCTCCTGTTGATTTATCCCTTCAGGAAACCCTTACAGTTTGTCTCTGACGCTTTTTGTGGCCAGCTACCAAAAGCACCTAATGCCACAATAATGCCACCGAGAGCATGGTTTTTAAACTTACTTAAATGTAATAGTTTCTTGCAAGAAGTGTTCATGTGTAAGTCTGTCACAGACCATCACTGAAATGGTTTAGAAATTAAAATATACGAGCTGGAGCTTTTAATTTTTTTTTTTTTTTAATTATTTGGTAGTTTGTTTTTTATTTTTCACCTTGGTGATTTGAGAGTTCTAATCAGACCTCATCTTAATCACCTTAAAGGAGTTACTTAGATTTATTTAAATCATTATATATAAAAAGAATATGGATACATGTATATGCAGAAAAAAATCCTTAACATCACATAAGACACTGAAAATATAAGGAAACTGTTAGTGTTTGCCTTCAAAATCTTGTTGTCATTGACTGAGGGGGAAAAAAAGGGCGATGGTGGATTAAAAAGTTACATGTAACGTCTACATATATTCTTAGTTTGGGAGGATACTTGAGTGTTTTGAAGGAGAAATAACTTTAATGCAAAATTAAATCAGTATTCATAATATTGGTGAATTTCTGCTGTTTCATGATACAGCAGCTATGGAGTCATCAATGTTTTATTTCTGTTTTATTGTAGCCAAATTATGTAATGAAACAGAATTTTGAATAAACTAATTTCTTTTATTCTGTGTATGTTTTAGGTATTTAAAACAAGCTAAATGGCCACTCAGGTATATGTAAATATGTGAAAATTTTAGACCAGCTAAAAATCCTACAGGAGATTCTTTGCCGGTGTTGTTGTGTGCGTTCTTCACTGTGCTCATTGTAGCATTATCCCCTGGCCTTTAGGACCAGGGCTTTTCTTCCTCTCCCAAGCAAAAGGACCCCAGGCTGTGATTCTGTAAGAGCAGGCCAAAACCATACAAAACAATAGCTGTGTGCACGCCCACACAAAGTGCAAACAATGAACACACAGCCAGCCACAAATCCCCAGGGGCAGAGTGCAGTGCCTGTTCTGGCAGCTGTGTAAACAAGGCCTGTGCTGGGGTGTTGCTGCTCTGCCCTCTTCCTTCCCTCTGGCTGGCCAGGACTGAACCCCACCTGTGTGCACAAACCTGCCATGTGAGCAGTCCAGGCAGTGGTTGCCTACCCAGCCTCTGTCTCCCACTTGCTGTCTCCTGGGCCCTCAAGTCCCTCAGGCATGTGGTCCTGCTCCAGTGGCTTGTTCTCCTATTGTCCTGCTTGTGGACTAGTCCTACCTGAAGTTTGCTAGCCTTGACAGGTGTATGCACGTAAGACCAGTCGGAGCTAGGGTGCAGTAAGAATGTGGGGTGGACTGCAGCAGTGAAGTGCAAGGCTCGCACCATGAAATGCAATTGGGAAGCTGTCAACCTAGGACTGGCCCCCTTTATCCTCTTCATCTTTGGTCTTTCCATGCCTCTTTCGTTTCAATCTGCCTTAGTCCCTCCCTTTACACACCTTTAAGACTCCTTTAAACATCCCAGAGTACATTTTGTATGTTGCTGCAATTACCCAAAAAAAAAATTTCTGTAATAAATTTTACATAGTCCTAACATCTCTCTGTTCTGCCCTCAAATTCTTACTCTCCTGTATCGTGTAGGAAGTCTTGTGACCCTTTAGGTAATCCCTGTTTGTGCAGCTTTCCAGGAAGTTTCCTACACTGGTATAGTAGGTTTTGCACCAGAAGGAGTGATCTGGACCATTCCTCTTCCATGTTTTTAGGACTAGTGAGTCTGTGCACTCAGTTTTCACTAACTGTTCTGATCCTTGCCATGGCTTTGTGTTTAACTGCTTAGCCTTTCATCAGATAACCTAACACGCTCTGTTACATGAAAATATCTCTGCAGTACCTTCTGATCCCAGTGACTGGACCAAGAATGTGGCGGATGCAGTAGAATTCATCTTGCTTAACCTTAGATGTCTGCAGTGCAGCCACAGTGAACAGCTTTGCATACCCTATCCTGTCTGAACGGTGGAGATAAATACTTCAGGATATCTTTCTCCCATGCTTCAGACATTTATTACTTAAAGCTTTGCTTTATAATTAATATTGTAATACGAAAGGTGTTAACTTGTGAATATTTGCCCAGGTTTAGACAGAATTGCACACAGAAGCAGTTAGGTTTAAGATGAGCAAAACCAGTGACAGGTGAATGAATACCTTCTGCACTTTCTGGAAGTTCTTGTCTGCAACTTAGAACTGCAACAGTCTGAAAATGTTTGAAGGGAGATGAATGAGGTTTTGTAACTGAGGACAAAGGAATTTCTGTGTGTAATGGTTTGTGGAAACAAGCTCAGTGTTATACTAGAGAAAGATGGAAAGGTGTTTGAAGAAGAGGAACTTTAATTAGAAAGAAAAGACTGTGATGTGCTCACCGAGGACTTTTGGGGCTTTAAAAGGTATGTGAAGAATTCTAGGACAAAATCAAAGATCATAGTTCAAATACCACCAACTAAAAATTCCTGAAAGTGTCATTCCTTACTATAGTAAATGAAAAAATCGACAATTCCTCTCAGTTGAAGATTGTGTTCTTTATACACAGTTTGAAACGAATTTAAGGACTTATTTTCAAAGGTAATGAGGAATTACTGTTTTACTAGCTTTAAGCAGAGCTGCTGTTTTTCACTGCCTTGAAAGTTTGATCTGGGATCTCTGAGGTTTTTAGAATATGTAGGGGAAGATCTTGTGTTTTTAAACGTTTCTTATGTTAGTAAGTGTTAGTATACTTAGTGATTTAATTTTGTCCAAGACTGAAGCAGTTTCAGCAGTTACAAATAATGTGTATTCAGTGGGTAGATGAAAATGATCAGGAGTTTATAGCATGTTTCATCACGTTTTCTACTTTTAGGGCTTGTGTGGGCAAAACCAAAGATCTTCCAGCAGACAAAAGAGCATTGCTGATTATTAAGAAGATAAATGGATGGAGATCATATTTTGACTGTCATTGTAAAAATGTGATTAAAAAACATAGTAGAATAGAAATCCACAGATTTAATATAGATCTAGTAGGCATGTTGCACTCATGTATTTATTACAAGACTGACATCCAAGCCTCTAACTTGTATTTAAGCAGAGTGGAATTATTTGAAGATATGGCTCATTTTCTAAGAGCCTTATTGTAGAATATGATGATTTTTCTCAGCCACTAAAGAATTGCCATTAATTTACAAAACAATGTAATGAAAACTGTCATGGCATAAGGTACAAGTGAATGGTGGGATGTTGCAAGAGATAGGGGAGGGGATTTGTTCCATCTGCTAAGAGAGCCCATTGCATCAAATACCTGTATGAAACCACTCCACTAGTTCATGACAGAGCCACAGCTGCAGAGTCTCAGTTGGGGTGCTCCTGCTTTTGCTATCTGTGCCAACTTCCCTGGGTGTAACCAGGCAGCAGCATTCAGTCATTACTTGTTTCACTTTCACCCTGTCCTGTGAGAGCAGCTGTTGGCTCTTTTTCTGCACATTGAGATCTAGGGTAGAGATTGAACAGTACCTGAGCATGAAATCACTTCTTCCTATTTGTAAAACTGTTTTGATTAGAGGATTACAGATTTTCCAGCATTAATGGTTTTCTTCTTCTGATTTTGTTTTCTTCATGTCTCTGCTTCCCAAAATGGCATCTCAGAAATTCTTTGTGATCATCAGACTCAACTGTTGCACCTAGCTTTTGCTAATCAGAAAGGGAAAGTACTTCTTTCTTGAGGTTATTTCTACCGTATAATATCTGGTGGAATATTACCCTGAATCCCTCCAAAAATTAGGTTTGTTAAGCTCTCAAAGATCTATGGTTGCTTTAATCATTTGCAGATGTCTATGAACCTATGCTATGGTGTACATAGCATTTGAGATGTGTTAAGGGAAAGGAAACCTGGTCTAAAAATGCTTGGAGAACGAGAAGATAGGAGAGCCAAAGGGGAAGGATTATCACCAGAATATAATGTTTTGCAAACGGGCCAAACAGGTGGAGTTTGGCATGGCAGGAATTGGGGTAGCTGCAAGGCACAGATGGAAAAGAAAGGGGCTTATCAGCAGTTTTCTCACTCAGTTTGAGTGAAGACGATTGGGAAAATTCAATGTCTCAATGTAAGGCGAAATATCTAAAATGCCTGTTTTTTGGTTTGTTTTTTTTTTTTTTTTTCTCACAAATGGGATAATCCAGCATTTAAGTCTGAAGGCAAAAGAATCATTGGCTCAGCTGGGTATCTAAAGGTATCATATTTATAGACCATCTATTTCAGGAATAGAGCCTGTGTTTTTTTGCATCACTGAAGGTAAAATATAACCTTGGCAAACAAAACCACTGGCAATATTTGCAGTTGCGTCATTCTCAAGTGAGTATTTAACATCAGAAAACGTTAGGACATTGGTGATAAGCCGCTGCTTTTACATAATCCTATCAGTTATGGCTGTCCAGTGGCTGCCGTACAATATCTTGAACAGAAAATGTTTACTATCACAAGTTAAAGCAGCATGGGGTAGGTAACTGGATTATGATATTGATGTCAAACTGTGCAATAAACTTAATGCAGTAATTGGGTGTCTAAATGTGATTTGAAACTAAGGTTTAGTCAGAAGAGGATTTTTTTTCCTCCAGGAATAAAAGGAATAAAACCAGGAATCTGGCTCAGTGACAGTTCTTTAAATTATGGACAATATGTAGTAATTTGCTTCAAAAGACAAATACATTTATGTGTTTTGTGCCTTATTCTGTGAGAGTCTTTCATGTGAACAGCCCTAGACAGAGATTTTTGACTCTGCTCTGTATGTTGAAAAACTGTCATGGTGAATTTTGGACTGAGCCAAAATTCAAATGGATGGTCACACTAAGGGATGCAGTCATGGTAGCAGACATGGAAAAATGTGGCAGAACAGATCAGAACTAACGGCTAAAAAAAATCTCTTAAAATCAGTTTTGTTCAAATGTTTAGTAACTAAGATTTTATTCACAAGATAGGAAAAGCTGACAGCGTGCAGTGGTTTGCTAAACTAACTGGTAAAGTATTTCAGCCAGAGGTACCTGAAGGAACAAATTGCAAGTCAGTCAGGTTCTCGCTTTATCCATCTGTCTTAATCCAATCTACTTTTCATAATACCAGAATAAGACTGCAGCTGTGTTGAAGCTGTACTATCAGAAACCAGTGCTGTCACAATTTTCCAAATTTTCTTGCAAAACTGCTGCTTTAGTGAATACTCTGCTGAAAATGGCTCTTTGGTTTCCTTGGCTGTGGAGATGCCAAGATTCAGGTGTCTTGGGCCACGATTTGGAGGTGTGTCCAGTCCAAAATCAAGGCCTGCTTTATTCTGTGCAGCTATGTCTCTGAGGAACCAAGGGGAATGCTAGTGCTGACAGGTATATGTTTAATGCACAGCTACAAAACACTCCTAGCTTGTTGTGTAGGGCATTAGATTTCCCTGCTGGAGGCTGGCCATGGCAAAGCAAGGCTTTCCATTTGAGTCATTTACTCACAGGTGCAATCATGCGAAAGTTACTGTTTTATTAAGTGAGCTAATAACCCTTCCCAAGACTCTTGGAGCAATACAATCTTCTGCGGTCACACTGGTTTTCACAACCCTTGTTTACTGACTTTCTAACTTCAGGACATTTTCAGTTCTGACAGTTCTTTAACAGCATGTTTTTTATCAATGTCTCCAGGAAGCAGATAACATCAGCAATGTCCAGACCTACATGTGCGTGACCTGACCACAGAATTTCACTGACTTAAGGATCTGCTACCTTCAAAATACAGTACTTTCAGTATTAACTTCAAGCCAATTGGTTGGAGATCTTGACCCATCTGATGTCTTAATGAAAACTGCAACATTTTCTGGGATTCCCACAGAATCAATTTTGCATTGTTTGTTCAGTGACAATGCACAGCCTGAAAATATGGTCAGCATAAGATCAGGCTGCCAGAAGTAATCAGTTGTTCTTAAAGTATCTGAAGATGCAGTGATTTTGCAAATTCAATTCAGTGTAAGGATGTAGAAAAATTTTCTGGAGAGGACTGTGATGTTCTGGCAATCTTACAGTCACTAAAATTGTCTTTCAGGTAGATGTGGAGGTCCTTCTTCTATGTTTTTCTACAGTGGATTCATTCTCCTGTGCTCAGTTCAAGATTTAGAGCATAATTTTGTGTTCATTTTTGCTACCTTCTTTGAGCACATCTGCTCTGGTTTACCCTACACTGTGCCTTCCAATTCTGTATTTTTAGGCTACTTTCAGCTTAATACAAGATCATTTTCTCAGTTATTTTCTTATTTGGAGTAGCCAAATTGATTTTTTTTTTTCCCCAGGTGATAGGGAAATTTCAGTATGAAGTGGAAGACTCATCTTTAATTGGGGTAGTTTGGGAGTTTCTTTGATGGTAATAGTATTTTTGTCTTTGTTTTTTATTAATTTATTCTAACTATGATTAAAATCAGTAGCCCCCTTTTTGCTGCCTGCCAGTGTGATTGTCTTTTCTTCATAAACATTCCCCTTTTCCATTTTATTGGCATTTTGTCCTGAGCCTTTGAGAAGTTCTACTTTGCTGGTCCCTCTCTGATACTCTCACTCCACATCATTACATTGACCTAGCACTCCTATTTCTAGCCATTGAAAAACACCAGAAAGTTCTTAGTTCTACTAACATGGTTTGCTAAAGATACTCAGAACTTGTTTCTGTGAAACCAGAAAATTATGCATGTCAGTAGAAAAATTGCTTTATTAAGAACAGACATTTAAACCCCATACATTTGAGTGGTGATTTTCTTATTTGCTTCTTTTGCAAGTATTTGATTTAAATTTATTTTTTACAATAGCAGCATGTATGTCATGCTCACCATTAGCACCTAAAACATACACACCCAAACATTCAGAGGAACAAACAAAAATTTCTGTGGTTGAAAACTGTTGTGGCCATGTTTTATCACAACTAATCTGATGTGATTTTTGTGGGCAGGAGACTATGTTCTTGCCATCAAGGGGTGATTTAATTATCAAAGTTGGATAAGATGTTGGTGCTTGTGTGTGAGCAAAACCTACAGACCCAAGTCATGTTCAGTCTGTAATTAGTTGACCTGACTTTCCCATTCACACCTAGCTATGTCAGCAAGGGTGGGGTGCTGCTAATAAAATTCTGTAAAATGTCTTAGAAAGGGGTTTTTTATCATGGTAGCATTTGGAGGGTTTTTATCCTTACCTACTTGAACTGTGTACCTGCTGCTTTGCCACTAATTGGTTCCTCTGTCTTACGGTGCTCTTTACGTGGTGTCACTCACAATCAGTGCAACTCTCTGTTTCCCTCCAGCTGGGGAACCTCTTCATGATTTTATTATTGTTCTTCAATTTGATACAATCTGTTCCTGACCATCTGTACCCACTCATGCTGAGAATATCAATACTGTAATTTTCCATCTCCCTCATAACTTGAGCCGATTTTTCTCACTTGCAGCGTTGTATGTTCATGCCAGAGTCTTGTACATAACATGGAGTGACTCTGGAGCAGCAGCTGCTTCAAGGTTTGAGCTTCTTGCTGAGGCAGGATTCGACTGATGCTTGTTGCATAGATGTGTTTGGGGCTATCCACTGATCCAAGGAACTGGGATGGAAATTGTCATGGAGACAAAGAGGAGGCTTAACCAGTAATATTTCTGAAGAGGAAGGTGGTCATCCTTGCATCCAGCTCCCACGCATGAAGAATCAAGAGAGAAATTTCTGTCTTCCCTGTATCTTTGATTTACCCAGCCCTGGTAGACCTGTCGGGATCTTGCATAATCCTGCTGACTTAACTCTTTGGATCAGTCTCCTAAGCAACCCAACACAGCAAGGTACTAGATTCAGAAATGGGGAAAAATGTGGGTTTGTCTCTGTGTGGGGGGCGTGTGTATGCAAGTGCATGTGTGTACTTAGCATAATTCTGGCAGTTTGTGTTCTAGTGTACTTGGAATTAAGCAGATTAATTTAGCTTTTCCTCTATTTGTTCATATCTGGTGCTTAGTGGATTTGGAAAATCCTATTCTCAGCCACCATCTAATTTCATTTACATGGAAAATACTACAACTGTTATATGTTGTCTGGTGGACTGTTTTATTATTGGTTGTTTTTAAAATGCTTATTTCTTCACATCTTGACGTAAAATGCTTCTAAATGGTGTGCAGTTAGAAATCTGATAAATTAGGTCCTTTCAGTATTTAAATAATCCTTCAGCTTCTGCACACTCCTACATTTGTGTGTGTATGTGAGAATATGAGGGAAAATAAAAACAAATAATGGACTATAAGAAGAGGTTTCAGTGATGTGATAAAGGAGTGTGAAGTTCAGATACTTTATGGTCCACTTAGAAACTCTCAATGGAGTAATATATCTATAAATCAAAATTTGTCCATTGCTTATTTTGTATATGTGATTCTGACTCATGAAACCATGCCCTGTAGAAATTTCTACTCCTTCTTGAGTCATGCAAAATTTGCCTATTATCATCCCAGATCTTTCTTGAGTGATTAGCTCTGTTGCACCCTTAGTCTGTTTTCATGTATTTTTTTACTTCATTTAACATCACCATTTTGTAGGAAAAAAAATTTATTGTGCTCATTTTTCTTCTTTTTCAAAAATAATGTAGAATTCATTGTACCAAAATTGGAGACGTACAAGAGGCAATCAGTATATACGTGATGTAGAATCAAGTAGGGAAAAAAACATACACAGAACAGAAACAGGGTAATTTGTGCTACCTTTATTCTGCTTCTGAGAAAGAAGGCCTGATAGCAACAAAATGACACTTTTAAGGACATGTGACCATCATCAGATAGAGACACAATGTACTCCTCTCTGTGAAAGGGTTTAGTTGGCTAGCAAATAGGTTTGCCTTTTCCCCTTTTCAAGATATTCTGTGAGAGAATAAAGCAAAGCTGAGACATCTTTCTCCTTCTCATCCTGAAAGAAACATGACATAAAACAATGGAGTTAAATGATGGCTGGATCAATCATGGGCAGGAACAGTGTAGACTTCAGGGCAATAGCAGATGAATATATCAAAGCTGAAGATGCTACATCAGAGGAACAAAGTCACAGGAGGCAACTTCCTGACTAGAAATGAGAAATAGTCCCTTGTGAGAGATGCAAACAACCATGTGTCCAACATGTCCTCTGCTTCCAGGATGTGAGTCAGCAGTGTCATAGCTGCCCTGCAGTCATCTGCTGCCGTAGGTTAGGGACTAGGCTAAAACGCATTGCAGAAGTCCAGGTAGACAACATCCACAGCCTTTCCTTCATCCACTAAATGGGTCACATCATCATAGGAGGAGATCAGGTTAGCTGGGCCTGATCCCCTGGTTGTCCTGTATGTGTCCCATGATGGCATTGAAGATGATCTGCTCTATGACCTTCCCTGGCTGTGAGCTCAGGCTGACAGACTGATAGGTCTCTGAATCCCCGCTCCTGCCTTTCTTATAGATGGGCATTAAATTTGCCAATTTCCAGTCAACTCTCCAGTTACCTAGGACCACTGGTAAATGACTGGCAAGCTCTTCTACTAGCTTCATCAGTACCCTTGCACCTCAGTACCCTTGGGTGGATCCCATTTGTCCCCATTGAATTGTGGGTGCATACATTTGCTCATTATTTTCTCTTGGATTATGAGGGCTTCATTCTGTTCCCCATCCCTGTCTTCCAGCTCAGAGAGATGGATATCCAGGCAATAACTGATCAGGCTTTCAAAGACTGAAGCAAAGAAGGCATTAAGTACCTCAGTCTTTTCCTCATCTTTTGTCACTGTTTCCCTCTGCATCCAGATTTGTCAAATGTTGACTTGTCCTGCGCTCCCCTTGGGGTGCAGTGATTTGTGCATAAGAAGCAATGCTTTAATATATAACTCATTTTTCTATATTTTTATGACTGAGTTTTGAGTGTGTTACAGACTACTTTTTATGGGTTTTGAACTGGTGATAGCCATTGAAAATGATGGTGAATGATGGATGAATACCTATGAAACCCACAGTGTCACTAGTAAAATGCCACCAATTGTTATTGATGTTTTTTTTTGCTTGGTGTCCTTTGAAATAGCTGGCATAGGGGAGAGTGTACACACACGAGGTGGCTACTCAACAGAACAGCTCATATTCAAGACAGAAATATAGGAAAGAATGCACCCAGATAACTAGAGGAATTTATTTGGATACTCACTGTTAACACACTAGTGAAAAGTAAATGATTATTAACTTAGCCACTGTTATGGAGAGAAGTACAGCAGTAACGAGACAAGCATTGTAAGGATGGGACTACTTTACTGAACCAACTATAAACATCTGACCCTCAGTGCAGCTGGATATTTGCTTGTTTTGCACATGCCATAGGTTATTGCCCCCTAAATGAAGGTGTAGAACAAATTCTACCCACTGTGTGGTTGATGCTAGAAAGTGTCAATGCCTGCTCATTTTGTTCTATGGGAGAGTATGTCCATTTGCTTTGGAAATATTTCCTGTGGAAAAGTAGAGGTGAGTCTGGAAAGTCTTTCTACACAACTGTATCCTGTTTGGGCTTTGTAGTACATCAATTCTGTAGCACTAATCTGAACTGTAGGACAGTGCTTAATGACATGTAGGCTAAGCTCAGTGTTTTACACTTTCTCTGTATTAGTTATTGGCTCTGTTCTTTTATTTTCCAACTTATAAACATCAGCTTTTAAAAGTGACATCCACTATTTTTATAGTGGATATAGTCCCTTTTGTAGGTGACAAGGCAGGCTTTAGCAGCTGATAGTCTAAAGTATTCTCTCCCCAAGAGATTCCTTGCACACTTAGAGAGAAATAACTCCCTTTACATTCAAAGAAGAAAATTCACTACACTTTTTTTTTTTAAATATATATTTTTGAAATTCAAGACAAAATGTCAAAAATTAACTCATATTTTATTACCTCTCCTCTACCATCCTTTCATTTGCAAGATGATTCTTTGTAAAGAATTAATTTTTCTGGTCCGCTACAAAGACAGACCATGTATCCAAGCTCCTGCTTCTCATACCTCAGTATCATCCGGAAGAGCTAGAAATAAAATTATACAGTTATCATCCATTAATGTTTTAAATGTCTTTGCTGCCTGACAGCAATCCTAACAAATCCTTTTCACATCAATTTTTAAGATACTGTAGCCCAGGAAAAGTAATAGTTGTACTCAAAGGTTGCATATTTTCTTAGAATATTATTGCTCATATTTTTATTACTAATAAAAATAGCCACATTTTTGTGCATATGAATTCATTCTCAGAATGTTTTGATTTCTTACTTACTAGGAACTCATTATGAATATAATTATATTAATTTAGCCAGTGAATTAATCTTGTTTTAATTATACTTTACTTTTAAGTATGGCATGAATTCTGGTCTTGAGAGCAGAACAGAAAGTAGCCACCGTCATGTTACTATGCGTTTGCTGACTCTCATTTGGCCTAATCCAATTTTTTCCCTTAGCCTAGTAAAATACCAAAGTTGATTAATGTTGATTAAGACTGTTCATAAACTTTTTATGCTGCATAGTTTGATTTTATCTGATATATGTTGACTAGGATCTCATGGGGAGCTTTTTAAGGGAAATAGTACTAGAAAGTGCCAAATAAGTGCTAATGTTCTCTATACACAAGAAAGAATTTTTCCCCCCAATTATACTTCAGCTTTTGTCATTCTAGTGCCTTTTGTCTTTGGAGTATAAAATGAGCTTTGACAAAATACCAGCTCCTCTCTTCATATACTGGAGCTAAAATTGTAATGAAGATTTGTTTGAATTATATATTAAAAAAAAAGAAGTCTGTACCCCAATGCTTTTAGGAGCAGTTTTTCAGTGCTACCACTTCTGCCTTAAGCATTATTTGAATTAATTGAAATTCCTGAGTAGTTTTCTGGTCATTTTGCAGATGTGAAACCTTGATTGGTAGGTTTTTAGATAGAAAATAGCATATGTTGAACTTTAATTATCATCCCTTTCAGGCATGTTTTCGTTATCAAAGCTGTATATTCCAGGTCTGTGAGAATTAACTGTGGCTGAAAATCCGAACACCTAAAGCCCTGCTGCCATTGGATTTTGAGGGAAGCAAACAGTCAAATCAGTGTTTTCTTTCTCCCGCCAAGAGAAGTCACCACTCAAACTGGGTCCAGTGAAGGAAGGACCTTAGTAATGGGCTAGTTTCTCATGGGTGGATGTTACTTTGAGAACTTCCCACTTGAGTGCTACTTTGGGAGAATCTTAAGCAGTTCTACTCCAGCTGTGATGCTCTGCTTCCCAAATCATGTCTCCTTTTTCTTCAAATATCAATTTAACACCATCTTACAATAATGTCCATGAAAAAATAAGCATCTTTCACTTCTCTAGTGTTGCTACCTTTATCTTACTGCTGTCTTCTCATTTCAATCCCCTGCATATATCTGAGTTACCTATGTATTGAGTTTTGTCTATGGCTCTCCGAGCTTTTTGTGGCAACAGCTGTGCTACTTTTTCTGTCAATTTCTAGGGCATTAGACTCTTCGTATATGGTAAGCTTTCAAGGCATGACTGTAATAATAATAATAATTCAGGATGTTATTACTACCTTTAATAATGAATAATGATTTGAGATAGAGAATCACGTAGTACAGTCCATAGGGGGGAAAAAAAGGACAAACAATCATTTCTATCTTGTATGAAATCAGAAGATCTGGGACTTTCAAGATGTCACTACAATAGGAATTAATATATTCCTGAGATCTGGAACAGGATATTCTGTACCAACTCTGAAGGACAATCTTATGACAGAATGAAAAAAGCCAAACCATCACATGTGCCTAAGAATACTGGTGTTTCTTCTGAAGCAGCTTGAGTTACAGAATTGTAGGAGGGGTCAGGAAAGGGATTAGAAGGCAGCAAACAGAGAAGGCAATGCTTCATCCATACCTTACAGGAACATATCATAATGTTCCAAGAACTTACTGTGCTAATGTCAGCCTGTGCTTTAGGTGTTGAATAATGTCTATATACTCATTATTTTGAAACTCATATAATATCTGACAGCTCAGAACAATTAAAAAGAAACCCAAGTGCACAAGTTGTGGGCAATTTTTAACTTCAACAAAAGTATTAAATACCAATGAATAGCCCATATGTCACCAATAGAAGTACATGGTATGTATGATTTTGGTAGGACTCTTGAATCTAGGATTCTTTTACCTGAACAATTCTTACACTGTTGAAAATAAAATCCTCGATTTAGTACTATCAGGGCTGTTAGAATATAAAAATTAGCTTGCTGCCCAGTTATTTTGAAACAATTCTGGTACAGGTCAAGAATCAGATAGACATGTATAACTAAAAACTCTACACAGGAGTTTTTACTTTCTTTCAAAATTTCCTCTGAGTTTCAACCAACTAACGGAACTACAATGGAAATTGAATTGTCAAATTCAGACAGAAAATACTGAGTAAGGTTAAGATCCTGTAAAGAATTTAGCCTCCCCCTTGAATTCAGCATGTTGTATATCACACTTATTTCAGAGTGTTTCAAACTGAGCATGTAAACAGAATTGCAGGAATGAGACATGGTAAAGTTTAGCACTGATTATATTTACAAACTCAAGAACTCCATGTCTGCGTATAACTACTCTGGACAAAACCCTCCCTAGGATCTAGAAATCATGTTTATCAAGTATCCCATTCATAGAATCACAGAACACTTTGGGTCAGAAGGAACATAAAGGTCATCTACTCTACTACTTCTCTGAACAATATAACATTGCAGTGTTTTATTACCCTTAGGATAAAAATAATTTCTTCCTTCTGTCTAGTCTACCCTCCTTCATCTTAAAACCATTGCCCCTTTTCCCATTGCAACAGGCACTTCTAAAACATCTGTCCCCATCTTTCTTATAGATCCCCTTTAAGTACTGAAAGGTCGTGGTAAGGTCTCCCAGAGCCCTCGCTTCTCCAGACTGAATACTGCAACTCTCTCAGCCTTAAACCAGAAGACAGTCTAACTGAGCTGAGCTTTTCTTCAGTTTTCAGTCTACTGTGCTTATAGAAAACATGCCAGAACCTCTCCCATAATGTATTTCAAAGTACAACCTAGATACCAGCTCCTCAGTCCACCAAAATTAGGCAAATCATATCTCTTGCTACCCAAACTGACTTAGGAATAAGGCTGAAGATCCTCCATACCCCCAGCAGCTGCCATGAGGCCTATGGTGAGCCCCCAAGCCCTAATCCAAAAGGTTTTTGTTAATAGTGCTTCCTGAGCAGGAGAAGGGTTTGCAAGTGGGTATGGATTAAGTTACAATCTTCAGCACGATTTGTCACCCTCCCTCTTCTTTTGACCCTGTGAAAATTCTGGTCATATACATGGAGAGGAGGGATAATAATGGAGGGTGTACCTGAGAGACCAATATTTTTCTGTCCACTGCAGACAGATCACTGGAAGGGGGATATGGTCAATACTGTGTATACTATACCTCTTTTATGGGAAATGAAGGTAACAAATAAAGAAAACTAACTTCTACCCATAAGTATCTAGCATTCTTCGAATCATTTGTAGGCAAGTATCCAATATAAATTTGCTTGGAGCAGAAAAAACCCCCACATATAGAGTAAACCCCCCTGAAAGAAACCAAATGACAATATAGGTGAAATTATACAATATAATTGTTTCCCCTAATTCAGACAGGAGAAAGATGGGTAAGATCCAAGACTGCACCAGAAAACCAGTCCATGGTTTGATAACACTTACTATAGGACCCGGGAACCACAATTTGCTGCAATAAAATTGTGTTCTTCCTCAATGGGAATTTGAGGAGTCCCTTGCAAACTGCTCCCAGGAAGTGTCCTACAGCATACATTTCTTGCTGGTTATACATCTCATTTGATCCAGTGAGAGTCTGAGTACTGGATATTTTCAACCAAGAATATGTTTTTAGTTTCCTCCATTCATTGATCCATAGCAGAATATTTTAAAATTCCTTTCATGTCAGCTACATAAAGATGTTTTCCAAGTTTCAACTTGGGACAAAAATAATGTAAATAATTAGTTACACTGGATTTCTCCATTATGCAAAACATAATAAAGCAGATGTTAGCATTTTCTTCTCAGGAAAGAATTACAACTAGCATTCTTGGATAAGGAATCTACCAACTCATTTACTCTTGTAGTTGTTTATGAGGAAGGAAATGGGAGTAAGTATATTGAGACCCTTAGTGAAAGATGTTTTTTCATCTGATGGTGATGTACAAAACCAGGTTGCAATGCCGCTGTTTCATTGGGAACCCCTCACGTCTAGCAGAACTGGAGAGGAACATATTAAAAAAAAAGAGGTATCAGAAAACTTAAATTAATAACTATACTGGTGTCAGCACAGTTAGATGACTTAGAGAAGCCACCAAAAGAAAGCATCACATGCTTTTGATACACAACTGGAGTGTATTTTCATTTGCAGATTTTACAGTGAAGAACAATTTAAGCAAAAGATTGTAAAACAGGTACAGGAATCTGCTTCTGCAGAGTGTAGTAATGAGTTCAGAAGGAGAACTGAGATGAACAGGAAGGGCAGATACCTGGAGACATGTGAATGTGAAGGCCAGAATTTAGAGTTGAGGGAATTGCAATCGAATGCTCCTTAAAAATCAGTTTGGTAAATGATCATGCTACATGATAGTAATTTGTGTTGTTGATTGATTGTAGGTTATTGCTGACACCATTAGTCTAGAGTAAGTAGAGAAGCTTCTGATCTGAGTATGTTTTCATCTATATATCACCTGGGTCATATAAATAACAGTAATATGAGACAATTCTGTGCAGGCTGACAGGAGCATGAACAAATGATGTTCGATTTTAATTGCAGAAAAATGTGAGGAATCATAGGTGGAACTGTTTGGGAGAAAGTAAGATAGAAGCATAGAAAGGTTAGGTTGAACCATTTTTCCATTGAGTCAGAGGATGTCTTCTGGTCTGAATCTGTACTCTCTTTTCAAAGCAAATAGCCAAATAATATATGAGGATTACAGTTCCTGTCCCTGGGTTTATTTGTTTACAATTACCCACTTAATGGTACAGGATTTAGTGGATACAGAGCAAATACCAAGGGGAAAAGAAAGCTCTTGAAATTCTACCATCCTGGGAGCAAGTATTTGTGATTTGTGGATGAAAAATCACAGGCACATTGAAACGATTCCGGAAGCAGGTACTGTAAATCCAGAAAGTTCAGAGGTAAAAGTCCATTGGAAAGAAATTCAGATGAATGAAACAATACACAAAGAACTGTAGTTATGTCTTGAAACCAGAACTACAGCCTGAATATTGTCAGTGTTTATGGTTGAGGTGTGGCATGAAGTATTTGTGAACCAACTGTGTAACTTGACAGAGATTGCTTTTTAACTGGTTCTGTTATTTTTTAATCATTCTTAGAGGTGATTGAGTGATTTCTCTTTTTCTTTACTTCCTTAGGATAAAATGTAGTTTCTCAAAGGGATCAGTCCAGTTAATTCTTCCATTCCTAGATTGATAAGGACTGTACTATCTTTGGTAGTCTGATGGCAAATGATGCTACATTTCCTCCTCTTTTTGACTTCAATGCCAAATTTATCTAGTGCCTGGAAGAAACAAGGAATTCACTGAGAGCCAGCTGGCTGGAATCCAGTCTGAAAGGTGAAGGTGATGTGCACTGAAAGAGCAGAGTGCTTTCAGGATTGAATGAAAAATCATACAGTTTATTATATAAGGATACCGGTATATATATAATTTACTCAGTATCTACACAATGGTTTATGCATAACAACAAAGGTCTATTATATGTATTTTCCCATCAAGAAATGGAACAGGCTCCCTTTGGCTAAGTATGCCAGTGACATTTTTTAGACAAAATTAAAATTCGATGAATACATGTATGGATTACGGTTAAGGATTGCTTTATCACAGCCAGTCTTTCATGTCCTTCTGGCAGTCTGTTCCTCCAGAATTTGTTTCCCCAAAGGAATGGTGTTTTCAGACCAATATTGTGTGAAAAACTTTTTAGCTAGTAGAGCTACATCCTAAAATTTATTCTCTGTGGAAATATAGCTAATGAGGACCATAGTTGCAGGAAGATGACTTTTTTCCCCACCCTGTCCTTTGCACCTGGTTATAAATTGATGTCACGGTTCATTACAAATAGCACCAGCTGCAGTAATGTATGATTTCAAACTGTTCAAACTAAACCTTAGAAAACCACTTTATTGCTTTGTACACTTAGATGTTATCCAACACTGATATAAAATAGAAGTTATATCTCACAATGTGAAAGAGCAGCAACTAGACCTCTCCTGCCTCTTGTACATTGCAAACCTACATATTTGGATATAACTGTTCCTCTGGCATTCTTGGATAGGATATTTTCTATTTATTTGGGCTGGATGGCATTTTGGGTACTGTAGGATACTGTTCCCAGGAATGATTTCTAGGGACCAAAATGACAGCTCAGGTGGCAGAGTTAGAGGAAGCAGAAGAGTTTTGAGAGGTTTCTTCCACCACTACCTGGTGTCCGCATGAGATGAGTACTTCCTTTTGAAGGCTTCTCTCATGAGGGCCACATTCTTGCTGTTCTGGGTAGGAAGAATCTGTCCAGACAGACACAGGGGCAGATTTCACGCCTCGCGTGTGCCGAAGGACACCGCAGCAGGTTGTGCGGGCTGCGCAGAGGTGCCGCTCCCGGCCCAGCCAGCCGCTCCCCTCCGCGTGGCTCTCTGGTTCTCAGTCCGAAGCTGGGGGGCCTTCCAAGGGACCGTGCTCTGGGGGTTCTGCCACCCGCCCAGGCCTCTTCTCCCTCGCTTTCCCGCTCCCTCCTCCTCTCGGGGGCTGCGGTGCCCCCGACCGCGCCTTCTCCCCGGGGCTGCTCCGGGGCCGGGCCGCGCCGAGCGGGAGCGCACCATCCCCCGGCCCTCCGCCTCGCCCCCCCGCGGCCGCCGGGCCCGGTCCTCCCAGCGCGTCGCCGGCGCCTTGGCTCCTCCTTGTCCTTCCTCGCGTGATTTTTATCGCGTCCATTTTTCGTGCAGGGATAAATAAATAAATAAGGGCA
>VXAU01004938.1:549332-569310 GCA_013399695.1 Formicarius rufipectus
GGGGGGGGGGGCGGGGGCCCCCCCCCCCGCCCGCCTCGGCCGCGCTGCGCGGGGCGGCTCCGGCTCTGCTCGCCCCGGCGGCGGCGGGGCCAGGAGCCCAACATGGCCGCACAGGTGCCGTCCTCACCCGGCGTGTGGCACCGGCAGCACGGGGGTGGGTCGGGGCGGCGGTCGGCGCCGCCGGAGGGGGCGGACCGGCGGCANCCGGGCGGAGCGGAACCACCGGGGCCTGGGCTCCGGCCGCTCCGCCGGGTGGGTTTGCCACAGCCGCCATCTTCCCCCGACAACGTGTCTGCCGCCCGCCCCCGCCCCGCTGCTCTTTCCAAGCGGGAGCCCCGGCACCAGGGGAAGCAGGGCACGGCCGCGGCGGCTGCCCCNGTCCGCTGTCCTGGTCCGGCTTATCACCGGGAGCTGTGCATGGCCGCTCGGCTCAGCACCGGGAGCTGTCCCGACCCGGCCCAACACCGAGAGCTGTCCCCTGTCCCCGCCCAGCTAGGCACCAGGAGCTGTCCCTGCCCGGCTTATCACCGGGAGCTTTCACCGGTCCCTGCCCAGCACCGGGAACTGTCTGCTGTTCCTGCCCGGCCCAGTACCGGGAGCTGTCTCCTGTCCCTGCCCAGCACCGAGAGCATCCCTGCCCGGCCCAGTTCAGCACCGGGAGCTGTCCCCTGTCCCTGCCCAGCACCGGGAGCTGTCCCGGCCCGGTTCAGCACCGGGAGCTGTCCGCTGTCCGCTATTCCTGCCCGGCGTGGTGTCCGCGGTCTCTCCGGTGCGCTCTGCCCCATCCCCGGCGGTCCCGCTGCCGTGCGCGGTGTGGGTCTCGTCCTTCCTCAGCTGGGCTGGGAGGCACTGAGTAAAGTGGGCAAAAGTGTTCTCCCTCCGTGGCAGAGTAACCACGCTGACTTTAATGGCTTAAAATAAGCCAGGCTACTGCCATCCTGGGCATGACTTTGAGGAGTGTGGTGAAGTTGAAGCACTAAGTGTCTTTTCATACCAAAATTAGTGCTGTGCCTTGGACATGCCAGCTGCAGCTGGCCTTTCACACCCAGCAGCTGGAAGCTCTCTTCGGGCTTTAGTTGCTGACTTTGAAGTCTGTTTCCAAGATTCATTTCATTATTGTTAGCATCATACCAAAAACTTCAGATATAATTTGTGTGACAGCTCCTAAACATTAAGGAGTAAACCTACAAACATTTCAAAGTCTGTTCATAAAGGGTTTTTTTTGGGTGAACATTTTGAAACATGTCAGTGTAATGTGAGCACTGGAAAAAAAGGGCCATGCCTTTTTTTGTCACCACCTCTTAGCCTCTTGCTCTACAATTTGTTTGATATTGTGATACATTTATTTTAAAACAGTTTAGACTACAATGCATTACTAAATTGTGTGATATATCAAAGTAAATGCAAATATTTTTCTAAAATGTTTTCACTGTTAAAAAACTTAAACAAAGAAAGAAATGGAAGTTCAAGTTGCAAGCTGAAGGACTTCAAGGACTTCAAGTTACAGTTTAAACACATGTTAATAGCACTGCAGTTTTGAAGAAGTTTCCTGTCAACTTTTGTTGTGGACAATAATTATGATAAAATATAAACTATGATTGCAGTATGATACTATAATCAGTTTGAACTGTTAAGCCTGTAAGTGAAGAATAAACTGTTCTCAAGTAATGTCAAGGTAAAACCAACTGAAGGAATGAAATAGAACTGTTTTCATTTGTAATTTTCAGAATCTTGGAAGCAGACACTGGACAAAAGAAAGGTCTTCATTAAATATAAAGACAAACTTTATGTGTGGTTTAGTTTCTCTTTATGTCTCACTAAAGTGTCCTCATGAGTTTTGAGTAAGCCATGAGTGAAATGGTATGGTGTAAAGTTTATGCATAAAGGATAGCCTAAAGCAGCTCTCTTAGGAAAATGGTGTTGTCAATGGATTTTGAATAGCTAGCCCACAATGTTTTAGAGGATACTGAGACATGATCTGGTGTCAGATGAATAACTCATCAGTTTCATTTTTCTTAAAATGAAGTGTCTCTTTGAACCATCAGGTGTATGTTTATTATGAAAATATTAACAGATTTATTAAACACAACCCTCCACTAAAGTAATACCAGAGCTTTTCCTGCATCTTTAGGTAGATATTACTGAGTTTAATTCTCTTGAGAGATGTTTTCCTTCTGTCAAGAGAAGAGAAAGAAGAAGAAACACCCCTCCCCCATATTTATATGAATGAACTACTGTTATTGCATGGAGATAAATATAGAGCTAAATCCTGCAGTCTTTGTTCAAGTGTAATTCTCCTCGAAGGCAAGCTCCTTTTGAAGTGGAAGGTATTTTTGTCTGTCTAAGCAATAAAATTGTGTCATTTCATTCCATGGAGAAATGTAGCAGGATAAAAAAAAGATGCTGAAAACAAGAGTTGACATTTAGAGATATTAACACAAGAACTGTTCAAATGTTGAAGAAAGAAGTAAACATATTTTCCCTCTATTTTTTTTTTTTTAAATTTATGGTGATTGAGTGTCATTATGAATGACTAGTCCCTGGGCTCTGCTTCCTTTCTCAATTCTATTTCTATCTTGTGTTTTTCAAATTCATGTGCTGTGCCCATCACTGTGGTATTTGAGCATTTTCCAAAAGAGCATTAAGTAGTGTGACTCACATCTGTAATGTGGACTATTTATTCTTTTCCTTTCACTCCCTGGGGTAAATATGTGTGGATTTAAAATAGATACATAACTTCTCCTTATGCTTGTTTTACTGGTTTTGAGGAAGGGAAATGCAGATGGTATTGAGTTGTAATCTGTAGCAACTAATAGTGATTTGGTCAGCATGAATTCTTGCCAAGATTTGCTGGAACATGATGGCATGGAAAGCAGAAGCTTTCCAGATTTGCTCTCTCCTTTGGCCTGATTTGGTCTGTGAAATACACTGAGCTACAGTTGTGCTCCGTGTTCATGTGGTGGAGCTTCTGCTTTAAAAGGATGGGTGGCAAACTCTGATACTTTGACTGTCTCTCTTCTGGAATTTTTGGGACCCTTGGAGAACATTTTGAATGTCATGTTCTAAGAAGGTGTCTTTTTTTTTTGGACAAAGTTATTGAATGTTTATTTTGCATAATATTTAATATGCATAATGTGTGACAGTGAATTTATGTCTGTACTCTGGGTGTAAGCCTTTCTCTGCTGTTTTAAGATTATTTACATATTTTCAAATTTTATCTTTGTGGATGTTTTACTGTCTTGAACACAGCATAGAATTTTTGGTGTTGACTCTACATTATGCACATCCTTCTTATAAAATCTAGTTTTGTGTATGTAAGCTTTTTACACATTTTAGACAGCACATAATCTGTTACAGGATTAGTCTTGTGCTTTTTTACTCTCATTTGTACTTCTGTATCAAAGATCTGTATTGAGAGGATACACAGAGAAAAAATTGTAGGAGATGTTCAATGCTGCCATTATTTATATTCAGCCTGTGTGGTGTGCATGTGCGCTTTTCTATAGGCAGTATCATGACTTTCCAGCTCCTTTGCCTAGCAGTTCCAAAGATAAAATGCTCTCCTTGTAAAGTCAGACTCACAGCTCTGAAAAGACATACGTTTCAACTTTTCATGGGTATTGACAGTTTGGCCCAGTAGAAGACAAATTTTTCCAAGAGCAGTTTCATTATGAAATCATCCAGCATTTCATGTATTTGCAAAGCATCACACATTTACCACGACACACATGAGGTCTTTGTAAAACACCTCTTTGAAATGTGTGTGTAGCATTGTCATCTCATTTAGCCAAGGGGAGAAGGTGAGTGGAAACATCAATGGTGAGCTAGAGAATGGTGGCTACCTGTTAGCCACCACTGTCAAGTACAGAGTGGGCTTTAGGAAGGTACAACTGACTGCTGGCTTTTGTGTGCTCACTTGCTGTGTCACTGATTGCACAGATATGGTAAAAATTGGGCAGCTACACTGACTGAAACAAAATCTCTGACAAGAAAATCTTAAGGAAGCTTGGCTGTGTGGGCTCTGTTATGGCACTGTGAGTGAGTGAGGTGTAGGGCAAGACAGTCACCTGGGGAAGAGGAAGCAATAGATCGAAGGCTGTGAGTCACAGCAGTGTAAATATCAGTCTCACAAAGCTATTGTACTATTTTATAAATAATTATCCTGCTTTATAAATAATAAAGTCTAACTCACAGTGTTTAAAAAGCATTATATAGTTAGGATTTGCATTTTGAAGATGGAGGGATGAATTCATTTTGCTTTTTGTAGATAAATATACTTATAGGAATTCCTAAAGTTTATAGGGTAAGACAGAAAGATTTGCTTTTGACTAAATAGTAAACTAGAACTCCAGGCAATGTTTGTTAAGTTATGCTTCCATAACTCGGCATTGCACTTTATCTGAATTCGGAGTGCTGATCAGAACAGTTCATTGTTACACCACTCATAATTTTGCTTTTGTTAAAGCACATTATAAAATCAAATATGGCCAAGGTGACTTTAAAAGTAATAAATGTATGCCATATGAAATAGATGATAGTGGAAGTTAAAGAAAAATGGTTGAGGGAGATACTTGCCCCTTACCCTGACCTGCTCTGTCCTCTTCCCTTCCTACTACCTCATTCTTTGCTCCCTCCTAATATTCTTTATCACCTTTCCTTTCTTTTGTTTTAACAAGTTGTGTTGCTTTTTTGGGCCTCTCTCAAAATTGTCGTTATTCTTTGCTCTTCACTCTTTATCACATGCTTAGACATTTTATACTGTAGATAATGCTTGTCAGGTTGTTCCACCTCGTACCATTTGCTCTTCAAGAAGACTCAGTGCTTACAACTGTTCTCTAAGCATCTGACACACTTCTGGCACTGTCTACAAATGATAGCATTAATACTTCCTCTTAGTGACTAAGCAAAATGTATTTGGAGATTATAGAGAGTGGCAGTTACACTAATTACTTGGCTTGCTAATGTAAAAGTTGAGTAAAATTTCAGAAGATAGCAATAGTGCTGATGTTCTCACATTCAAGAAGTACAAGCCAGATGAGCCGGATGTAGGAAGGCTTGATATCTTATGGAGCTGAAAAATAGTAAAACAGATACAGGATTTAGTTAACAAAGAACCCCAAAAATAGATATTTAACACCAGAGAGTAGGTGCTTTCTGTAATCTTGTCAAATAGCTATTTTTCTGCATTTCTTGATTAACAAAAATTAATTTTACCTTGGGGGAAAAAAAAAGAAAAAGAGTGGAGATCGTAATTTAAGGCACTGGGACTGTATCCTAGAAAGCAGTGAGTGTGTGAAATGCGATGTTCTCTGGAGGTGAGGTTAGGGGACTCAATTGTCCATTCTGGGTTTTGTCTGCCTGCATCTGTGTGCTAAATGACATCTATATAACTGAGAATGTCAAATAATTGATTTTTCCATTGAATCAACAGGTTAATTAGTATATATATTTTAAGTGTCAAAATACACAAGCAATAAGTTACTGCAGAAGTAGTGTAAGATGTGTTTTTGCTCTGCCAATGAAGTTTTAAAATACTTGCAGCATATTCAAAGTTCCATAATAAGGAAAAAAGTAAAATAGTAGCTTGAACTTTGAAATGTAAATAGTCCCACCTCTCACTTCTTTGCTTTAACAGCTTCCTCGAAGTTTTACTGTCATATTCACAGTCAGTCAGAATGCTAGGGACATTTCTAAGACCATTAGGCCTGCCTTTTTCCTATCTTAGGGAGAGAAAACCCCAAGAACATGAAAAGTGATGAGTTATGATCTCACCTATACCTGTTTGCCTGCAACAGACATTAACAAAGAACTCCAAGGTGGGGATGATTTTTTGAGTTAAGCTTAGATCCTATGGTCTGTTTTTATCATGTCTTGCTGTATCACAATGAATAGCTACAAGTTATCATAGAGAACCAAATCTCTTTAAAAATGGGCAAGAGACTTTAAATTTAGACTCACAAGTAGGAAAAATCTTTTGAAATATCAATTGTTTAAAAATGGTATTCAGAAGCAGTTGTCTTTCAGACAAATTAGTTCATATTGTAAATATAAAATTCAAATCCAACCACACTGTTTTCAGTACTTGCTGAGTTTAGATTTTGTCTCTTTTGCAGGGCTACATGGTGTAACAGGAGGAACTGTTACATCCTTGAAATAATATCTGATGAGGATATATTATAGCTTATTAACAAAAACAGTTTGCATCAAATCTTGTGGTGTGTTTGTAAACTCAGTAAACTCCAGCAATTTACCTCATGAGTTATTAAATTCCTGGTGTTACAATAACATTGCAAAATCAGTGCTGTGCAGGATATTATGTTGTGACTGTGTCCTCATGTTGTTTCTCCAGTCTTGGAGATGCAAAGGGGTCAGTAAAGATTGAGACTGGAAGAGTTAATGTAACAGTACAAGATTGTATAGGGGAGTAGTACTGCATTTAAGAAGTCAATACAAGTGATTTTCGGAGAGTAAGGGTTCGAAGCAATTTCTGATGTTCTCTGCTGTTTTCATTGAAGGTGGAAGGCAGTTCTTTTATAGTCTTGAATTTAAATATCAGCTGTCATATTTCTCTGCCTAAACATACTTGCAGAGTCATCTTAGTTGCATTTTGATAAAGAAATCAAATTCATGCATTTTGAAAGGGAAAGAGTAATAGTTATAACAGCTGGTTTTATGTATCTTTAGACATTTTGAAGTTGTGATGTGAGCGCCTAAAGAATGTCTTTAAACCCTTTTATTAAAAACACAGTGAGGTATTCTGTTTGTTTTAACAGGTATTAGCAAGACCTGAACTTGTTTCAAAAAAGTCTGACTGATTCTATTTCAAAAATTCATAAGAAAATCTTTAAACTCTAAAACCCACATAAACTCCATTATTTCCTTTGTTTACTCACTCTGTGGGGTTGGTTTTTCTTAAATCTCATACAAATTTGCTTAAATATTTCTTGGTTACTGATTCTTTATTTGACATTAATATTTTTAAGGTGAATAGTTTCCTATAGCAAATATAATATTGTATTTGTACACAGAATATGTAGCAGGTCATATAGCATCGCTAGGTATTTGATATTATGTGGCATTTTGGTTCTGTGTATTTGTGAAGGCAGACTTTCTTTAGAATGTGTACTGTCTTAAGCATATGAGGGACTTCAAATGTTTTGACCTTTAAACAAAACTGTGACTTAGGAGCAGTCAGTCTATTTTGGCAGATGGTTTACAACAACTTTTCATATAACTTTTCAGAAATGACTACTCCAGGATGTTAGCAAAATATCTTTTTCCATATAATGTTTTTCTAACTCTTGGCACATTTATTTCCTTTTCTGTTTATGGAAGAATGTGAAGGAGTGCTTTCAAAGCTCTTTAAAGCCCAGAGAATGCATAGAATAATAGAAAACAGGGCTATCTGGGACCTCAAGAGATCTTCTAATTCATCCTTTGTCTCAAGGCATGACCAACTCTTAGATTGCAGTTTCTGACTTATTAGTCCAATCTAGTGGTTCCCAGTTGTGAGGACCCACCTAACCACTGAAATAAATAAGCTTCATGGCTGGGGCAAGGGCACATAGCAGACAGTGCACTGAATTCAAGCTACTGATCTCTCAACGAGCTGTGGTGCCTATATAGTAGAAGGTGAGAAGTGAGCCAAGCAGGTCTTAGGGTAAACCTCTTGGATTCAGTATGAAAATTTTACATTTTTGTAAATAATAGTTTACTAATGAATGGTATGAGACCAATGACTCCAACTACTGATCCAGCCAGGGATGGAGATATCTTGAATTTCCTAGATAACTTGTCTCAGTTACTCAAAGTCATTATCCTTACTATTAGACTTTTGCCCTTACCATTAAACATAAATCTCTTTCCTATCATTTGCTACTTACTTTATGCTCAATGGCAATGCAATGCAGTCTGTTCTTTTTCTTTCACATATTTTTCAGATGTGAACATGTCTCCTTCTATATATTTTCATCATCTCCTTTCTGTAGACTCAACAGGTCACATTTTCCAGACTTTTGATCACTCTTGTTGCAGGTCTTTATATACTTTCCAACCAACCTTTTCTGAAGTAGAATGTCCAAACCCAGACAGAGTATTCTAAACAAAAGTGTATGGAGAGAGCCTGTGGATAAAAATATGTGCCTTGTACAGGCAGTGTCATGGGTGTTTGGGTTTTTTGTTGTGATGTAGCATTTATGGACTCATGGTCATCTTGTGATCTATTACACCTTCACCATGCTTTTCTGCAGAACTGTTGTTGAATCAATCATTCCTCATTTTGTGTTTTGAATTTTATTACCTCAGCTAATGCACAGTGTTTGTCTTCATCCCCATTGAGTTATATTCTGTCTGTATCAGATGCCTCTTATGAATTTTACATTAGAGAGCTTAAATAAAATGCACAAACAGCCCTTGGAGCAAGAATGAGGATTTGCCTCTAGAGGCAAATAACAGAGTTGTTTAGATTTTCTCTTGCCTGTGCATACATCCTCATTCCTGGCTGCACAGTTGTATGCCTTCACTGTTAGGATGCAGAATAAACTTTTCCAGTTTTGCCCATAACTTATCCAGCAGAACTGAGAGAGGACGTTCAACACAGGTCTTGCACCTCCTTGGAAATATATAAATAGTACATTGTTGTAAGGGAAACAGTTGTGTCTGCTGCTATTTTTGTTCAGTAGGTGGAAGCTGTTGGTTGACTCACAAAAAAATGGACAAAAATTTGAGGTCCCAGACATACTTAATTATTAAGGGTTTAATGAAAATAAGTAAATGGGTAGTGTAAAGGGTTGTCCACACTCCTGATTGTGAAAAAATTCGCTTACACCATTCTATAACCCAAGGAGTTCTTCTAGGGGAGTACCAATTTTAGCATCAGACTAAATCAATCACAGGTTGTGAGTCCTCATGAAATCAGACTTCTTTAAGTTCAGCATTCATAGAACTGCTTGGTTAATGAAAATGTTTGCCTCAGTTTTGGTATCTTTTTCATTCCCATACTACAGCATTTAGAGCTTGGATTGTTCTATTTAGCCCAGAAAATCTCTGGGATTCTTCTGATTAGATCTGAATATATAGAGTGGAAGACATCCATGTCTGAAATCACTTAGATTCAATTTGAAGCAAATAGAAATAAAGAGGTGCCTCTAGGATGTGATCCATCTCATCTTAAATTAGACATTTCAAGCAGGCCAGATGAATTGCAGAGCCTATTTCTGGTTACAGACGTAAAAAGAAGATAGGGTGAATATTTCAGATGTCGAAGTCTACTTTGCAGACCTCTTGAGCTTGGTAAGTTGAGTCTGACCCACAGTGTTCTAACTTTGAGGGTAACTCTTCTGTATTTGTCTTATAGGAATGCCATGGACACATTGCCTAATGGCACTGACTTTTATGGTTCTCTAGATTTCTTTAGAACCCTGTTTGTTAATCTGCATCTTTTGCTTATATTTCTATAAATTATTAATTAAGGTATGCTCATTTATCCATAGCTTTACTATTTGAGACTCACTGCTGGGAATCTGAGCATATTTCCCTTCTAGTCCAAGGTTATTCTTAGGAATTGTTATGTTTTTTATACTAAATTCAGCAAGCCTTTGAAGAATGAGATCTGAAAGAAGACCTTGGAATATTTCAACATGTGGGATTAAGCATATCTATCATCAAAAGTACATTGCAAGAAAACTTTCCCTGGCCATTCATCCATAAGAATGATTAATGGATATTTTAAGCTTAAAGACGGTATCTCATGGATGAGGCTAGTCAGATTGCTAGATGTGAAGTTACAAGCAGGATTTGTCTACTACTTGTGAGCTCGAAACAATATAAGATTAAGACCCAAAGAAAACTCTGTAAACTCACACACCATCTCACTTTTGCCATGTAGTGTTTGAACAATATTTATTTAGCTACTGTGTATTTGCAAGCTGATAGGTCACTTTTGATAATACTCTGTTAAAAACATACTGCTGACTTGATATGTCAACTTGATATGTATTCTGATTTCAGCACTTTCTTGCTTTAAAAATCTGGATAAAAAGGTAATTATGGAAGATGATGTGTGGTATAGAAATCAAATGTCTTTTTGCTGAATCAAGCTGTAAGACAGTTTGGGAACACGGGTTTGATTCAGCATGCTTCCATTAATTTGGTTAGTCACTGCTATTATGATTCACTTCATTCTGTGTAACCGACTGCTGCACAGTAAGTGACAGCTGAACCATGTATTATCTAACAGCTAGGAAAATAGCATCACTGTCATGTTTGGAAGGCTGAGGGTTATGCTTTTTTTGAACACGTGCTTTGTACTAAAGTTAAAATGCTTCAGGAAAATCTCACTTTTTTTCAGACTACTTAGAGTCTTACAAATATGAAATATCACAATGAACAATATGAGCTATTTGAAAGTAAGAACTTAATTTATGAATGGAATGAAGCTTCTTGTTCTGATTTTTAATAATATATTGGATTTTTGGGTTGGTTGTGAAATTATGTCTACTGATGCTTTGCTGATAATCTGATTTACATATAAGTGGTAGGTTTGAGGAGCTAAATTTAACTGAATGGGAAATATTTTTCAAGTGTTGATATTACTTCCATGCTAATATATATCACATCAGAAGACATTTCAAGTGAAGCAGTAATTTTTTTTTTGCTGAATTTTACCAAAGATTTCATCAGGTTGTAAAGTTCAGCAAAACCCCAATATGATTGAAAGAAAACGGTATTTTAATCTAGTTTCCCTATTTATTTTAAAAAGCTGTATCTTCCATGATTAAAAATATGTATCAGAAAATCCAAGTATAATTTTTTCCTGCCTGTTTATGGTTTATTTGGAAAAATGCTGTAGAGGGTGCTGTGAAGGCACTGGGCCAAGAAAAGGTACTTTCAGGGTAGAGTACAGAGAAAGTACTTGTTATTTGAAAGCCTTGAATTCTTCTGTCTGCTTGATATCTGAACATGCAGGTGGCCAAAGCTGAATGAAATTTGATGAGCTATAGCTGAGTACTCAGGTGCATTTATATATTTTAAATTTATTTAGACATGGTTAGAAGGTAAATGGTTTTAGCTATTATGTAGTGTTAATATGAGCAAATCTTCTGCAGAATTCACCAATTGATTTTGTATAAAATTTGGTCTGAGTTGTATATAACAAAGCTCTTTATAACAGAGATATTCTAATGTATAAAATACGCTTTTATTTTGAGAAAGAAAAAAGAAATATTTAGTAAGATTTTTAACTATTAGTATGAATGGTCATATTTGTTCTGCACAAACAAGGGTGATAAAAATGATGGAATTAGTCCATAATCACATAGACACTTATGTCCTAACTTAACTTCTCAGACATAAATAATTATTTCTTAACTCAGTGGGACAAGTAAGAAGTTAATTAATTAGAAGGAATATAGGTTAAAATAGTGCCTTTGTTTAGATTTATCATTTTAGCTAATAACACTTTAAAATAATAATTAAAAAGCAATAACTTAAACTAGAGTTCACTATGGAAGCTGTCATAGTTTAATAGTTAATGATCACATGATCATTATAAGTAAAGGCACTGATGTATATTTATTCTTGCTATTATTGAAATAATTGAAAGATACACTTCTTACATTAAATAAGAAGGAGCAGTTTAAAATTGGTAGCATTTTTTGTCACTCTCCATAGCCACAAGGTTTTTCTTTGATAAGGGCTTAGGAGTGTTTTATTATAGTAATCCACAAAAAATTTGTATTTCAAAGGGACTGCTGTAAGACTAAGCACTTCCTTAATAATGATGACCTATTTTAAAACGGCTCCTGCCTCCCGTTGGCACTGCTGGATTTTCAGTAAAGCTGCCCACAAGAAAGATGTTGGCTTGTGTTAGAAGAGGAAAATTGCCATTGAATATCTTCTATCTTGGACATAAGTATCTTTTATTCAGTATTTATAAAGTTGCTGAATGGTATTATGATGTGGAAGGAGGTTTATACTGGAGCTCTACTGTGCCTTTCCATTGCTTAATGTGTTGGTCATCTTTAGTATCTTTTTAAGGGATGGTTTGAACATCTGCATAATAGTTTTTGTAATTACTTTACTGAAATGTAATCCAGTCTTAGTTTCAGTGTAATAAAGTTATTCAGAATTTTCTCAGCATGTAAAACAAAGGGAGGAAAGGAGTTATTGAACTCATGCCCATCAACCCAATTATTCTTTGCCTTTTGGGGAAAAAGGGGGAGGATGTGCTTCAGGCACTGGAGCACAGATTGCCTTGCAGCCCATGGTGAAGGCCACGGTGAGACAGGTTGTCCCCCTGCAGCCCACGGGGGAACCTCATGCTGGAGTAGGTGGATACACCCTGAAGGAAGCTGAGATCTCATGGAGAGATGACACTGGAGCAGGCTCCTGGCAGATACTGCAGCCCATGGAGAAAGGAACCCATACTGGAGCAGGTTTTCTGGCAAGACTTGTGATTCTGCAGGGGATCCATACTGGACCAGCCTGTTCCTGAAGGACTGCACCCCATGGAAAGGACCCAAGCTGGAACAGTTCTTGAAGAACTGTAGGCCGTGGGAAGGACCCATGTTGAAGCAGTTCATGAAGGACTATATTCCTTGGGAAAGGACTCCACACTGGAGCAGGAGACAAGCATGATGAGGAAGGAGTTGCAGAGATGAAGTCTGTCAACTGACCATAATGTCCCTGCCCCATCGACCTGCACTGCTCAGAGTGTGGAGGTAGAAGATTCATAAGTGAAGTTGACCCTGAGAAGAAGGAAGGGGTGGGGGATTTTAGATTTGTTTTTGTGTCTACTGTCCTATCTTGTTATTAATTTACAATAATTTGAATTAATCTTCCAAAAATTGAGTCTGTTTTGCCCATGACAGTAACTGGTGAGTGATCTCTCCCTGTCCTTATCTTGACCTACTAGATTTCCCATCTTGTTCTCTGCCCTGTCCTGCCGAGAAAAGGGAGTGAGAAAGTGGCTTGGTGGGTGTCTAGCAGCCAACTAAGGTCAAGCAACCACAGTATTCAGCACATATATTTACAAAGGCTGACTTGAGCCTGGTGGCACCACTCTTCCTGGGTCCCTGCAGAATCAGCAGAGTAAGAAAAAGATGCTTCTCCAGAAGGCAGATCTGAGAGGCTAAATTCAGCTCCAGGGTCCCAGGCAGTGCAGCACAGGCCATTCCATTGCCAGCCCTGCCACTCCTTCTTTCCTTTGTGATACCACCATGGCCCTGGTGCAACTGCCTGCTGAACTATTTAGTGTAACTCTTTCAGAAAGGTTAAGCTAATGAAAAACATTTTCCTCCTTCATCACTTTGACAGACCATCTTTTTAAGCTACAAAAAGGAACTGATCTGATTTACTGTACAGTCCCACAAAAGGCTGATCTAGCACAGCTGAGGGAGATTAGCTACAGTACTTTTGGAGTCTCTGGGAGCAATGGGAGTATTCCACCTTTATTTATACAGTCCGCAAAGTCATGTTGCAGTCATTGAGAAAAACATCAGTAAAACATATACAAGCCACTTTCTTATTTTGAAGGCAGTGTTTGAGGTCTATTGTGCCAAAATTAGTGTTCAGAGCTTTCTTGGTGAAGAAAATAAAGAAAATGCTCATAAATTTTTTCTGTTGAATAACTTGAGTTGGAAAGCCATTACAGGTGTTATTTCAGATAGAGCCAGGTTTTGTGTCTCCAAATCAAACAGCAGGTTTTCCTGTTAAACATTTTAAAATCTGATTTTCAGACATAAGTTAGTGCAGCTCATAGGATAAAGATAAAAAGAAGAGAAGAAACACCTCAGATCACTCTGGCTAAGTGAATGAGCTCTGTAAAGCTCTGTTGATGCGTTTTCCAATGTGATCTGGGACATAAATAATGAAAGATGTGTAGCAAAGCTCCTAGTTGTAATTGCTCTACACACAAGCTCTTGTATTTTCACAAGTGACCGGACACTCTTTTTATTATGTGAAATACTGGAAGGGCTGCTTCACCCTTAGTATTTCAGGTTTTACATTGGAGTGAAGAACTGATTGTTTATATTATGTGTTGGCTTTGGCTCTAAATTTGTTTGTAATTTACTTGAAATATAGGGTATGTCAATATTTTAAAAAAGAGGACACAAAAATACTTTCTTCTAATTTAATCTGTTACTAAAACATCATTTTAAGTAGTGAATCTTGTAGGTGACTGAAATTGTAATTGACTTCCAGTATGCTAGGGACATTAAGTATTGAAAATTTGTAAGATTACACAGAAAAATACAAAGTGTGTACTCACCATTGTTACTGTCTATGCCAACATATAAGAAAAAGATAGACGTAGCATCAAAGCATTTAATTTTTTTCTAATTGCAACAAAAGTAACTGATTCTACTAAGTTACAGACTTGCAGAGTTGTGCATCTGATATGTAGCATCATTGAGTTAATTGAATTTAAAAAAGACTGAGAAATAGAGCAATTAAAAATATTGCCATGCTAGTAGCAATTTTCTGAATGCCTACCTAGCAATCTTATTTTTAAGCAGTGCTATATTTAGAGGGACATTTTATTCTTTCAGAAGAGAAATGAATCTATTATGACTAGGACTATTTTGTAGGAATATGAAATATTCACATATTTTGTACTACTTGGTTGCTAATATTAGCCCAGTATTCATTTGGAGCTACGTTCTACTATTGGCTAGATTTTTTTTCTCTTGGATTGCTGTAGCTGTCATCTTTGATCTGCATTGTATTGAAAAATAAAACAGCTGTCCCCTTTTTTATGCCTCCCCTCTAGAATGCTGGTAAAAAATTGCCACAGAAACAATATTTTAACATGTTAATGAGTGTTATACTCGTTAATGACTGTGATGGTGCTCCTTTCATAATCAAAGACCTCTCTTCTGGAAAGATTTGCCGCCCCTAAATCTGAATCGATTATGCATTTAAAGAATGTCACATTCACTCAGAAGCCAGTAATTTTATTACAACTAACTTTGTTTCGAACATCTTTTCTATAAACGTCAAACACATTTCTGGAGGGTATAGTGAGCTTGTACTTTTTCACAGATTGATATTCAGACAGTCTCAGTGGCTGGTTAGAAATGTTCAGTGTCTGACTGGGTTACAGTGACTCCAGCACTGCCTTGTGCTGCTGCCTGGAATGTCTGTGTCAGTGTAAAATGAAATACTGGAAGGCCTTTCCTCCTAATGTTATATGTAAAGAAGAAGCACTTATATTAGATGCTCCTCTCTGTACAAACTGAGGATAGAACTTATACAGAGGTTTATCTGAGCTGCTAATGCAAATATTCTGAAAAAAGAAAGATATTATGGAGAGCATGTTTATGTTAAACAAGATTTTTTCCATTCAAGAAGACATATACTTCTTCCAGTGCTCCAAATATGCTTGACATTTTGCAAGTTCAATTTTAATATTTTTAATTTTACTTACATTTAGTNATACAGACTATTTTAAGTTATTCACTTTCCCTAACTCATTTTTTTTATGGCTGGAGCTTGTAAGGAAGTATTTGGGTTAAACTATATCACAAGCAAATAAAACATTTTATGGCTTTTTTGTTTTGCTTTCCTGAAAATTTTGTTTCTGTAATGAAATAATTGAGCCAAATTTTGGTTTAACTTGCATTCTTTTATTCTGTTACAACTCCACTAATGTCATTAGATCACTTCTGATTTAATCTTATTGTGAAAGAAAAAAATTACGCCCATCATTCCTCTTCATTTATGTCGAAATTTATAAGGGCCATGTGGGAGTGAGAGACTGCAGACAGCCTTGCTCCAGCCCTGTAGAATTTAAGCCATGAATTTTTACTTCCTGAGCTGTCATTGCTGCCTGTGGAAGAGTGGAGAGAACAGCAATCTGAAGTGAGGTGTAGTGCTCATCCTTCTGAAATCTTGGAACTAATAAAAACAGATTTGGTCACATCAGGATTGTATTATTTGCTCTTGTAAGACCTTTTCCATTCTCACTTGATACAAAAGAGCCTTGTCATATTCACTGCACAGGTTTCCAAATTTTCAGTTAGCAGTAAATTAACATTTACTGTTACTACTGCTTGAGCAGGAGGTGCGTTTAGTGAAAGCATGGATTGAGGATTGGCTGCTAATATTTTGCTGATGTCTTTATTTTTCTTTAACAGTTTGGTGTTTTCTGGTAATTTCTGTAAAGATCAACACTGTTTTCTCTTCTAAAAACTGGATAAACATCATAATATCTAGTGTTCCACTGGGTGTAGATAGATATAATCTCTAAAATAAATGCAGAAAAGTGAGACATTTTGCCCAGAAATGTCCTGGCAAGAGAGTGAAAAGGCAGTTGTCCATTATAACTGTGATCAAGCTATTCACTGCACTGGTTAAAAGTGAAGGAGGTAGTAAGCCTTGTGGTGTCAACACTTATGGTTTTCACTGTTAATTCTGGAGTATTTTATGTTGTGGGGTTTATTTCTTTTTCTTTCTTAATTACTTTGTTAATCTCATGCATCTTTGGCTATGCCGCTACCTCCAGATATTTTTGTGTAACATCAGTTTGTGCAATACACACAGTAGAAAAGTGAACATTTTAACAAACTACTTAATTAGTGTACATTCCACAAACATGATAAAGCTTTGGGGTTAAAGTTCAAGAGTAATCACATGTGTAGCAAATATTGTGCTCACAATAATAAAAAGTAAAGGAGTTGAAGGAAATTGCAAATTGATATCTCCACTTATGACATCATCTTGTATATAGATACAGCTTTAGGTTTTTTATTTGTTTGCAGTAGATAAAAGGAGGACAATAGGGCTTTCAGTGGTTCTTGTTCTCTCTCTTTACAGCCAGTAAAGTAGCCTTTAAGAGCATGCTCACTATTTGAGTTACTTGAATCAAATTTTACTGGAATCAAAAAACACTTGAAGAATATTTCTGATTTAAAGCTAAAAGAATGCTATGCAAATAAAAAAAGGTGAGGTAGATTATGCATGCATTTGCCAAATATTAAAAAATCTGAAATGTTCTCTGTATGTGTGTTTATTTGATTTTAATGGAAAATGACAATTACTTTTGAAAAATAAGCAATAGCAAGTCAATATCCTTTGGGGTCTCATTAAGAAAATCTTTCTGATCTCAAGATTTTACTGTCTGTGCTATACTATAAAACATTTTAACACTCTTTCATCTGTAGTAGGCAACTTGTGAATACAGTTGTCTTACTGTCTTTGTTCCTGTGTCTTTCTTCTAGCTCATTTTGGTGGCAAATTCCTATATGTCTGTTTCTAAAGGAATGGATGCTAACAAAATTAACCCCTGTCCTGATGCATTTCCAGTTTAGTCAAACAATAATCAAAGTACAGAAATTTGAAAAGGGCATGTTTAATTAATGTTATTTCCAACAGTTGGCATGTGATAGCTGAAGCTTTTTTTTTTGTGCTGTCAGCTGCACCATTTCAAACTGAAGCGCTGTTTTTAATTTCCCTGTGACAGACAGCCCTGCCAGTCAAAATGCAAGAGCCTGGTTCCTATCAGTTTCTGCTCATTTGCTTATTCACTTCCTTGCTTTGCTACAACCTACTTGTGCTCTCCCAATCTGTCAGACACGCTTAAAGGAAGTTGTAGTCTACATTTCTACACTAGTTTTGTTTTCCCATGTTTCCTTATTTTAATAAGCTGTTTTATCCAATTTTAGTAAGAGAAGATTGATCTACCTTCTTCAGAAAATGGATAGATTGAGTCAAGGTGCCTGTAAGAATGACCCCAAAATGCTGAACACACAGTGAAATCACCCACCCCTGTTTCTGCCTGTGCTGAAGAGAGATACAAAGCTTTTTTAGGGACAGAAAGCAGGCCTGCTACTTTTGCATCTCCAGCAGCTACGTGGGTGTTTCCTGGGCAGAGGTGGAGAGGGAGTTGACCTTAACATTTGTTAGCAAGTTTTCAAATTGTCTGCACTCTCACAAAGAAGGAAGTGATTAGAAACAAGAAAAAATCTGACTTAGATTATCCCTTTGCACTCCCAAAATAAATTTTTTACTGCCTTGAACAAGTGTTGCCCCTGAAGCAGCACAAGTAGGTTTTGTTCCTTTCTCTGAGCTTTTGGTAAAAATAGAGCAAAAGCACATCATCCACGAGACTCATATCTTGGTGTGCTCATCTTTGTCTCTCTCTTTCTGCTTCTGTATTTTCTGTCCTTGAGGAAGGATGTTATGTTTGCAAAAAGTTTTCAGTGGCAAGTCTAGTAGTTGAAAATAAATACTTGCAAAACTAGCGTTTCAAACTGAGAATACAGTTCTCAATGCTGAGAATCCAAGAGCTTCTCAGAACACATTTCCCAATGTCTGCAGCATAGTACATGTTGCAGTTCTCTGGATCAAGACATGCAACTCAATTTTGAGATATTACTCTGGAATAGCATAAAGTTTAAGTGTGTATCAAATCTCACCAGTTTCCCAGTGTCTTGGTTTCCACAAAAAAGAAAGCATCACTGTGAGAGTTATGATAATTCTATAAAAAATAACTCTTTTGGATAACATAGAGTTGAGTTTATCTGGGTCCTGAAGCAAAGGGAAGATTCGGTTAGTTTATCCTAGCTCCTCTCCTAAATTCCATCAACTGCAGTGTGCATGGTGTTGCATTATCTACTATCCATGTAATCCAGCAATATCTGCAGGAACAATGCCTGTAGTTTGCCCTGCAGTCATCTTTTTAACTGAAAACATGTGTGTGATGAGGTTGGTTCTCCCAGGTAATTCTTGTTTCACATGGAGGCAGCTGAATTTTATACTAATTATCTTGTCTCATCTTTGTTGAAAAAGTAGAAGTATTCTAATTAGAAAATTATTAAAGCATGGATAAGAGTGCCAGTGTCTTCATTTGAAAAGAGAAAGTGTAGCCTCCTGGATACTTAAGATTTTAAAACCACTCTTTGCCATCAGTACAACTGTGCCTCCAGGAGAAATGAGAAACCCAGTATGACCCCATGACTGTGCACTTCATAATCATTTCACTCTTAATAATCTAATACATCCATTGTAATGAAGCAATTAGCTTGCTGTGTCCCTGGCTGCAGTCTAAGAGTGAATAATGGCGTTTATTCTTATTCTAACAATTTTGCTGGTGAATACTATTAGGTGGGGTTTATTTGACCTGTCCTTTCAGGCCTTGTACGTAGTAGGGAAAAGTCTTTCAGTAAGTCAGGATATCTGTTGCAAGGACATTTATGATGGATGAATTTAGCTCACTGCCATGAATTTCCTTGGGTCAAAAATAAAGGTAATACAACATTGGAGAAAAAAAAAAAAGGAAAAACATATAAAGAAAAAAAGGGCAAGGAAAAGAGAAACTACAGTTCCCTAGGTTTCATTTGAAGTGATCAAAGAAGTGGTCTATAACAAAGAATTACTCATTTTTGATCTCTTCAGTGAGCCTCAGACTCTTCCTTGTATTTTTCAAGTATTTTCTTTTTTTTTTTGGTCTAACTCTCCATTTTAATATATGTTACTTTTCTAGGTCTTTGTTTAAAATGAGAACAAAAATTCCTTGTATATTTTTTAAATGGGATAGCTGAAAGGTTTTCTTTTATATGCAATATTTAAGGATAAAGTCTGCAAGTAAGTCCATTTTGTCTTTGCAAGGATTTGGTAGCACTTGTCTTACTTACATCACAGTGTCTCTTTCTTTTAGTCTTTTAGACTTCCTTTCACTTTCTCACTCTCTTTTTTTTTTTTTTTTTTTTCTATTCTCAGCAGTGCTCATTCCTTGTAAGATCTTTGTATGATACAGGCAGGTTTGCTGTACTTACAACTGTTACTCCACTCCTACAATGACTTTTTCCTTGCAGGAATGGCATGCAGCATCAGATATGGCATTCACAAGATGTAAGAAGGAAGAAAGGAAGAAGGAAGAGTGTTTGGGTTTTGTTTGGTATAACTGATGAAAGGCAGATCCAGGGAGAAAATGACATCAGGAAGTTCTTGAGAGGAGAAAACACCTTTTTTTTTTTTT
>VXAU01004938.1:569341-625688 GCA_013399695.1 Formicarius rufipectus
CTGTGTAGAGTTTTCAAGGTCTAACTTGGAATTTTATTTACTTTTAAACTCTACCAATTGAGTTTCCTACACCAGTGTATTGTGCATATTCTTCTGGGCTCTTCATGGTCTTTTCACGCTCTCAGTAAGGTCTCACTGTACCTAAGGTTTCATTAAACGTCAACTTTTTTTGCATGTTCACTGAGGTAATGGAAGATAATTTGCAATTTTTACCAGAACTTTTCATGTGATGGTAAAAACCAGACAAACTTTGATGTCTGGATTCTGATGGAAGAAACCTGAATTTCTGCCAGCTCTTTTCCCCAGCTCCTTGGCAGCTTCACTGGCAGGTTGGTGGGAAGCCATCCTTTGGGTTGTTCAGTCCTTGGTGCTTCAGCAGCAGAGACAGCTGGGGCTTCCAGGACCCTTAATTCTGGGCAGCATGTCAGGTGGCTTCTTGCAAAACCCAAACTCCCAATTAAACTGAGTCAAAAAAAGTAATTCCACTTTATGGAAAAATTCCGAGTTTTTGGTAGTCATCTTTCCATAAAAGAGAATCACTGCTAGGTTTAAACCTTGTATCTTCCTATCCATATGGAGAATGTTCTCCTGTCTGGATTTTTTTTGGTATCTAAAATGAATGTAACTCTTTCCTCTCCTTTACTTTTTTCTGTCAGTTGCAGAGCAATATTTATGCTTTAAGAATGTTTTCACAGATATCCATAAAATATTAAGAATGTGTGATCTGACATGTTTCTCAGGCAAAAAAAAATTCAGCCCAGATAATCTGTGCAGCAAGAGATTATTATTCACTTTGACTACCACCTCTCTAATGGGGACTGAAGTCTCTGGAATAACTACTGAAACTGCATAAACCAACTGGAATAGTTGTACCACATTAAATTGGTTTTGTTCTATTAATCTATTTGATTAAAATCACTTGTTGAACTAATGCTTCATTATTATATTAATCTGACAGCATAATGGGGTAAAGCTCTACTATGAAAACTTCAATATCATTTATATTCCATAGTGTTTAAATATCCTTTTCTGTTTATTCAACGCAGCCACTAAACAAAATGCACTTCTAATTATTGTTATCACTTAACAAATAGCTTTCTGTTGTCTAATTTAGAACAAGCAACTTATTTAACTCCTCACAAAATTAAATTAGTCCCATGATTATGGAATAATAGAGAACAAATTTAATTGCCTACCTTTCCCTATTCTTCTTTTTCTAATTTATATTGTGAATATTTGGGGGCAGCTCTGGATTATGTTAAAACCTTTGGTAACCATTTCACTTTTTTTTTTTTTTCTTTAAAAACGTAGCTATGACTGATACTCCCCAAAGGAACTGCTCTTAAACAAGCCTTTTACTTGAGCTCATGCTGAAAACATGGAGAGGCAAAACCAAATATTTATAAGTGAAATAAGAGAAGAGTAAATAACACTTAGAACTAGCAACAATTTCAACCTTAAATTTCTTTGAAGGCTGCATCTTTGTTAATCAGTTTCTTTAAATATAATTGAAGCAAATTAGTAAATCAGACACACAGTGGAAGCTTTTCTTTATCCATTTATCATGAGATATTAAAAAGATTAAGATAAAAAGTAAGTAGCGGTTCACACCTTCATCTGTTCTTCAGGGTGGTTATTTTTTGTTCAGTCACCATCAGAATTTGAAATATTTTAGAACAGTTTTTCTAAAAAAGGTTAGGGGCTGAGAATAACACCCTTCTGTTTCCAGGTTTACAGTTTCCTCCACCATCTGAACGTCATGTTAGGCTTTTCTCCCAGGACTACTTTCCCAGGCTCAGACAGCTGGCCTTTTAGTCAGGGGTCAGTCTCTGAAATCAGACAGGTAGCTGTACGAGGAAAGGCAGAATAAGAAGAGGTAGCTCTCTGAGCTGTTCACAGATAGGAGGAAAATACAATTTCTTCTGTACTGTGTTTGGAATTTTTTTTCAAAGGATGAAGAGTGAGAGTTCTAGTCAGGCAAAAGCTTTGGAATGTGCTAATTATACTAGCTGAGGATGTGGTCTTACACCTTTATTATAAGACTAAATTACAGTCTACTTTCACTTTCCATTCAGGATATTATCATGATATCCTAAGAAAAACTGGATGATTTTGTTTTCATATTTTTTTCCTGTGTTTGTTTAACATTACAAGTGAGAAAGCTTGAAGCTTGACCTGTGGGTGAAGCAAATTGCTCATCTGCACTTGGAAGAATATAACTACTTCCCTCTCTTTTTCACCATTCTTGCTTCAAGTCTGGATGATTCTATGGCATGTTTTTCTAGAATTATGTTTATTCCCTGTTTTAGGCTACATGTGCAAATTTATGTGAAAGCATGAAGTGCTGTTGTGCTTTTGAAAAAAAATAGCAATAAAATCAAATTTGCCAGACTCTTTCTTACAGATAGATGACCATTTTCTTGATTTTTTTTTCTGAAGACCCTTGAAAATGATGAGTAATTTTTTATTTTCTTAGAAATAATTTGTGGAGTGTTGATCAGTTTTGGTGTTCTGAAGGCTTTAGTATCTGTACCTGATATCAATGGCAGAGTGAAAACATATAAAGAAATTTTGGATCAAACTGAGCTTTTCACCTTTTAGTGTGATACTTAATTCCCATCTGAAACTTTTTATTCGTTCTAAATAAGAGCTGGACTTTCTGGGTAGAGTTATGTGCCTGGGTGGTGCCTGCCCATTAGAAGCTCATTGTACTCTAAGATGGAAAGTTTGTCAAGAAGATTTTCAGGGATTCTCTCTGGAGCAGAATGCAGTGATGGACCTGAAATCATATTCTTTCTGTTCTTCAGAAATTTGGGTTATTTAAATTATATTTTTTCAGTTTCACCTAGAAAATGTCAGGCCAACTGAAAAGTCTATAAAGGTTAAATGACAGAAGATTAATCTGAACAAGGAGATACTTGGAGAATTCTTTAAAGAAAACATTTGTGACTTCCTTGTGTCCTCATTTGATGCGGTGAGGTGGGAGGTTGTGCCTCTTATCTCAGACAGCTACTGATAGGACAAGGGAAAATGGCCTCAAGTGGTACCAGAGAAGGTTCAGGTTGGATATTAGCAAAAATTTCCTCAGTGAAAGAGTGATTAAACATTGGAACAGCCTCCCCTAGGAGGTGGTGGAGTCACCATCCCCGGCAGTATTCAGGAAACAACTAGACATGGCACTTCATGGTAGGGCTTAGTGGGCATAGTGGTATTTGGTCAAAGGTTGGACTTGGTGATCTTGGACACCTTTTCCAACCTTAGAGATTTTATGATTTTGAACAGGACATTCTTCTCCCTCAAGCACAAATTAAAAGCTAAGAGAAGACCAGTGTGAAATCTTTGGCTTTCCACTAAAAGTGTTTGCATTTTTAGAGTCTAGTCACTACACTTTTGTTCCAGGCAGAGCATGAAGAAATGGAGGATACCAGATCTTTGTCAAATGTTAGCATAATTTTTAGAGCCTTACTTTTTGAGAATGTCTATTGAAATCAGGATTTCTATTTAATTTTCAACTAGTGTCTTCTATTTGGTCTAGACAACATTTAGAAAAGAGACTACCCAAATGGTTATATGACCACCCACCAGGAGTATTTTCTGCTATGTTACACACAAATATTTCAAGGGGCCTCTCAGCACCTTTCGAAAGTTTTAGAAAGGTTGTTTAGCTGTTGTCTTATGGAGTTTTATTATTATTATTATTTTATTTTGAAGTGACACATCAGAAAGCCTCTTGGTTATATGGCCATGTAAAATCACAAAGCATGTTTTATAATTTATTATTATTATTTACTATAACTATGCCTATATTTAGCCCTTGTTTCACCCTTTCCCTTTTCATTAAATTATTGATCCAAAGCTCAACACCTCGGGCACCCTGGCAGATCATTGCCAGCCGTGTGTGAATGACTCTGTGGGTCTTTCCAAAGTGCTGTTTTGCCACTTCAGGGATCCCTACGGACCCGTCTTCCCTTGTAAGTTCCAGCCTTTACAGTTTGGGTGCGCTGTTGCACCTCTGTCAGACTATAGAGCCAGAAAAGCCATTCTGCCTTTGCCAATGCAAAATGTGGGAGCTGGGATTGCTGTCATAGGTTTGAAATACCGGTAATAAACCAGGCTATTAATTTTGTTTTCGAATGTTAAGAAAAATGTTGTGGATTAAAACTGTCAGTTCGTGAGGTTCAAATGCCCCCGGAACACCATGAATTTAACTTTGTAATTTTTATAAGTAATCATTTTCCAAGCTACAGGAATAAGATGATAGAGAAAACAGTCACATTTACTAGTATGCATTCCTAAGACAACTGTCTTATCTAGAAACTTGGTTTAATATTGCTAGGACAGTGTTGAAGAAAATATATGACAAGAGGTATAACAGAATTAGAGGTTGACACATCTAAAGCTAGACTAGATGCCTGTTTGTTGTTTTTTTTTTTTTTTTTGAGGAACATGACACCAAAGAAATGTTATGACATCTCTCAAACTTTTCAGAATACGCTATGGAAAAGGCCATCGAAGAATCTAGTGTGGGTGAGACCCAAAGGATTAATATATGGGGCAAAATAGTCATAGATGTGTAAATGCATGCAAAGAAAAAGTTTGCTCATTTTAGACCACTATTTTCACTTCCTACATTTACAAGACAGCACTACAACTGAAGGGATTTCCTAAACCACATATGTTTTATGTTTTGTAAAACCTATCCATAGGTCTGTTTGTTGGACGAGTCATGTAGCTTACAATAACATTTGAATGAAGTGTTGTTCCCCTGGTTGGTGAGGAATAGAATTAAAAATAAGGTGAAACCTTTTGAGTGAAGCTGAGGATATAGTTGTCAATTTGTTTTATTAGTTTTAAAACACATAATATCTGGAATATTTTTTGTTACAGAATGATATTTTATTCAAGGAAAATTTTATAGAATATAACAGATGTATGTGAGAAATTGAAGTTTTGCAGAAGAATCAGGTAAGGCTTTGTTTAGATCTGGGGCCAAAGGGGGCTTTCACCAGTTCAGTAAGTGATGCAGTCAAGGATACCAAGATTAACAATCCTCCACATGTGAATGCACCCTTAGATGTTTAATATTTTCACCACAAATTGTTGTGAAGAAATAAGTAGCATTTGTCATCTTCCACAGGAATATGAGGTATTTGCCATTCTCTTGAGAAAATAACAGATGAGCAATAGTAAAACCAGGTCAAGACAGATGTGATTTAGTATGTTGCTAAGCATTTGGAATTCCATACTAAGTAATTATTGATTATTCATTGATAAATATGCTGGGAAAGAAATGGTGCAGTGTTCTTTTCTCAGAGTCAGATGTACAGCTTGATGTACATATTGCAAAGGTCAGAGACATCAGGAGTTGAACAACAAAAAGAAACTGTAGTTTCCCTGATTTGTAATAACCTGACTTAGTGAGGACATACAGTGGAATTGAGGAACTGATCTTTCAATACTAGAAGAGATGTGTCTTTCCATCCATCTCTCCACAGGACAGGAATAAAAATAATTTTTTTCTGCTGTTTTCTAGGTTTTTTATAAGAGCTGGAACAAAATATCTTTTGTTCCACCTTGACAGTTATTGAGGCTGATTTTAGAGTCCATTGCAGAGTGGGGAATGATGTGGATTACCTGTGCATTGCAAATCTCTTTTAATTTATTGAATAAATACCTTCTTTAGTCTCAACCTCTCAATGATACTAAAGACAGACAAAATAATTTTATTTGTGAATGACAGACTAAAGGACTAAATGTGGAAACCGCCAAATTGGTCCCACTGGACCCATATCTAGGCTGTTATCTTTGACAGTGGCCAGTCAAGAATGCATAAGAAAGAATATTTAACAGCCAGTTTTGTATCCTGTTGTGCTGTGTATGAAAACGTATGCATCTTGACCACAGTCATTGAATTTAGATAGAATTTTTTATATGCCTCCTCAAGTGTTTGTTTTTATAGTTTAGACATTTTCAGCGTATCTAATTTTGATCTTGGGGTCCTAAAAGGACCATGTATAAATTTTCTAATATGGAAATCATTCTTCACTTCTCATCACCCTTATTGTCCTTTTTGTTATTTTTTTAAAAATAATTTTTCTCCTTTCTGGGAGTGATATCTGTAATGGAAAGGTTAAAGATAAAAGCATACCACTTTTTATCAAGTATATAGTAGTATTATAGTAGCATACTGTCTTTCATAATAAACTCCTAAGTTATTGTTTTTGCTTTTTTTGATCACTAATATAAGTTGATTTTTTTTGTCCCTAAAACATAATAACTAATTTATTAGAAAGCTTTATATCTGTAGCTAGGGTTATTTTTGTCATGTGCATTACTTTTTACATACTCACAGTGAATATTATCTAACATTTAGTTATAAGATTCCAGCAACTTTGCACCATTGGGGGATTTTGTCACAAAAGTTTATTTTTTCATATTTGCCTTGTGTCTGAATGACAATATCCAAGCTTTAAGAACTGCCTTTTTAAATTCAGAATGAGTTAGGTATGAGATTAAACACATATCTTTTAATCAAATCTTTTTAATGTTTTATATGTTTTCACAGGTTTGTTTTGTCCTAAGTACAGTACAGGTGAGGCATTCCTGTAGTTTGATAATTTTATTAAATTGATAAGATCAAAAGCTGATCTGAATATGAATAGTACTCACTTGCCTCTAATGCCCCACTTACTAAATTTAAATCTTTTTTGGACCTCAGAACTACAAGAGAGAGTTTTCTTATTAGGTGTTAGACTTGAGTAATTATATATACAAATGTAAGAGAAATTATGAAAAATGTGGTCTAAATGTGAATATGGCTTTATGTAATAAAATTTGCCATCCTTTGTGTTTAGAATTTTGGTAAAGAGTTTAGTTTGCCTTAAAAGGAGTAAAGCCATACTAATTGGAACAATTTAAAGGATGTAGACGTATGTGTGTATGGTCATAGTACAAGATTTATTTACTTAGCTGGAAATCTTGTCAAAATGGTATAAGTGTCTATAATTTAGATAACAGAACAGATGGAGTGCTGTTTCCAGGTGTTAAGGTTTTAAAATGTATTTATTTAAATCTTTAGTAGCCACTTCCATCTCTGGATTCATTTTGTTTGGTTTAGTAACATTTAGAAAATTTGGCATTGCAGTGTTTTCTGGTAGCTTTGGGAAGTTTACATTGCACCTACTGTAATGCATTTTGCATGGTGTTCTGTGAAAGCAGTGCTTGAAAAATGTACAGGGCTCCTACAAGCCAGAGGATTCCACATAACACACTATTTCCTAAGTCTCAACAGTAGGTTTGAATATCCTAGGCACCTTTATAGCTAACTATTGAAAATGTAAATATTTTTATTTACAGGGCATGTGTATTTATAAATAAATGAAAGAGTTTGAGGGAAAGAGGAGAAATGCAAAGTTTCTACTGGTATACACATATTTAGTACCAAATTAACACTTTATTGATTCTTTTGCCTTTAAGAGGAAACCTGATAATTATTCTTCATTCTTACTTTGTTAGTATGTAGCTGAATGGAAGATGAGTCCCTAGAAAGGATGAATGACAAGCAGTTTTAATAGTCCACTTGATAACTAATTTAGAGGTAGAGTTTGATTAGTTTAACTGTATTTTGCTCTCAGTTTTCTTACCTGAAAGTGTGCTAGTATACCATTCTCTTTACAGCCAGAAGTCATCTTCTAATTTCCTACTTAAACCAGTCTCTTCCAATTTATACCTATTCATTGAAATTTTTCTCCTTTACCTGTCCTTTTATTCAACTTTTTTATTTCTTATTTTACTGTAATTCAGATGTCTCATTGTGTTTTTTAAATTAGGCTCTGTATTCCCTAATCATCCTCCTAAATCTCCAGGCGTAAGTTCATTTTTCTTGAAGAGGGATAGACAAGACTGTGTGTGGTGTTCAAGGTGAAATTTTCCTCAGAACCACTGTGTTGACATTAAGGCTTCTTCCTTTAGCATAAGTGGTTGGACTGGTTCTCTTTCTCTGTTTGCTGTCCTCCTTTATTCTGTAAATCATTGGCATTTCCTAGTCATTCTGGGTGTATGAATGATTTTTGTATGTTGGTTTCTTAAATGCATGATCTTGTACTTGGCACACCAGGCCGTAGCAGTTTGAGAAGTGTAGAGACTAAATCCGCTTGTGAACCAGCAGCACACTTAATCACAGATGTTTTTAATGTTGCTGAGTGATGTGACCTCCCTCTCTGCAGAGTAGATGGCATGGCTCAGGAGCAAAGCTCGGGGTCAGTGTTACAGTTCCTTACCTGGCCTCTTGTGAGGAGGGGTCATAGAACCATAGAACGGACTGGATTGGAAGGGACCTTCAAAATCACCTCGTTCCAAACCCCTTGCCACTAGCAGGGGTGCCACTCACTACAAGAGGTTGCCTAGGGCTCCATCCAACTTGTCCTTGAACACTTCCAGGGATAGAGCATCCACAGCTTGTTTGAGAAAGCTGTTCCAGGGTCTCATCACCCTCACAGTAAAGAGCTTCTTCCTAACATCTTATCTAAATACCTCCTCATTTGCTTTAAAACTGTTCCCCCTTGTCTTGTCCCTTTCTACCAATGTAAAAAGTTGCTCTCCTTGCTTTGCAAGACTCCTTTAGTCAAGAAAGGCTGAAATGAGGTCTCCTTGGAGCCTTCTCTTCTCCAGGCGGGACAATTCCAATCCCTCAACCTGTCTTAATGGGAGAGGTCTTTCATTCCTCTAATCATCTTTGTGAATCTCCTCTGGACATGCTCCAGCAGGTCCACATCTTTCCTATGCTTGGGATCCTGGTCTGGACACAGTGCTCCAGGTGGGATCTCGCAAGAGGAGAGCTGAAGGGCAGAACCCCCTCCCTCACCCTGCTGGCCATGCTGCTTTTGATGCAGCCCAGGACACGGTTGGCTTTCTGGGCTCCAAGGGTGCATTGCTGGGGTGTGTCCAGCTTTGTGCCTATGAGATCCCCTGAGTTCCTCTCCACAGGGCATCTCCCAATGAGTTAATTTCTCAGTCTGTACTCATGTCTGGGATTGCTTCAAGCCGGGTACAGCACCTTGTACTTGTACTTTTTGAACATCGTAAGGTTCATGTGATCCCACTTCTCGAATTTGTCTGGATCTTCCTGCATGAAATCCCATCCTTCTTTTGTCAACTTTATGTTTGTGTGTCAACTCAGCAAACTTGCTGAGTGTGCTCTCAATCCCAGTGTCCATGTCACTAATGTGTAGTTCCAGAAGAAGTCAGGCTGATGCGGGCAGTCTGGATGAAGGGCTGCAGGGTCCCCACACCGAGCCCTGGAGGCAGACCTGTGGGATGTCTCCCAGTGTCCAGACCCCTCAGTGCTTCCATTGCTGCTACTGTTGCTGCCACCTTCCCTGTCCCCATCCCCAGAGCTCCTCTGTGGGCCCTGTCCCCATAGCTTTCAGGTGTGAGGAGGGTGGCTGGTGCCAGCAGCACTGTGGTGGGGCTGCGTGTCCCCATCTGCTCCCAGGGACTCATTGTTTCAGCAGTTCCAGGCCCATGTGCACCGCCACTCTGGCTCTCATCCTGCTTCTGCTGTGACTTTACCTCAAGTCAGTGGGTTTATCCTGCACAAAGTGTTGATCTGCCTTAACTGTAGTGTTGTGCATGCCTTGGTGGTGCCAGCAGAAATGCGTGTTGTGTTCTTACAATATTAATGACAAGTTTGAAAATAGTACTGTTCAAGATTGATTATAGAGGAAATTTGCCATTTATCTGTCTTCAGATTAATCCTTTGCCTTTTAATAGGATACAATGACATGTCTTCAGGCCAGTTTCAGACTGCATTGATTCATTTCCCTGTGGCATAGCTGAAAATTTTGATGAAATCCAGACAAATTAAGGGCAACGAGGCTGGTGAAGGGACTGGAGCACAAGTCCTGTGAGGAGCAGCTGAGGGAGCTGGGGATGTTTAGCCTGGAGAAGAGAAGGCTCAGGGGAGACATTATCACTCTCTACAACTGCCTGAAAGGAGATTGTAGTGAGGTGGGGGTTGGTCTCTTCTCTCAGGCAACTAGAGACAGGACAAGAGGGCACTGTTTTAAGCTGCACCATGGGAGGTTTAGGTTAGACATTAGGAAGAAATTCTTTGCAGAGAGAGTGATCAGACATTGGAATGGCCTACCCGTGGAGCTGGTGGAGTCACTGCCCCTGGAGGTATTTAAGAAGAGACTGAATGTGGCACTTAGTGCCATGGTCTAGTAGGCAGGGTGGTGTTAGGTCAGAGATTGGACTTGATGATCTCAGAGGTCTTTTCCAACCTAGTTAACTTTGTGTGCTTCTGTGACTTTTGTTTTGTTTTCCCTCAAGAATCAAGAGTTTTTAAAGGCAGGGAATAGATTCAGAGAACCTGTGCAGAGACTTTGAGGTGCCAGTGGATGAAAAGTTGGACAGAACCTGGCAATGTGCACTTGCAGAACAGAAAGCCAACTATATCCTGGGCTGTATCCAAAGCAGTGTGGCCAGCAGGTCAGGGGAGGGGATTCGGGGATTCTGCCCCCCTACTTCACTCTGGTGAGAACCCAACTAGTGTGCTGCATCCAGCTCTGGAGTCCTCAGCATAGCAAGGACATGGACATGCTGGAGCAATTCCAGAGAAGGGCCACAAAGATGATCAGAGGGCTGGAGCACCTCTCCTATGAAGACAGGCTGAGAGAGCTGGTAGCTCAAACTGAAGAAGAGAAGGCTCAAGAGACACCTTATAGAACCTTCTATACCTAAAGAGGGCTTATAAAAGAGAGGGAAAGGGACTTTTTACAAGCGCATCTAGTGATAGGACAAGGAGTAACAGCGTTAAACTGAAAAAGATCAGGTTTAGATTGTATATTAAGAAGAAATTCTTTACTGTGTGTGTGGTGAGGCACTGGCACGGGTTGCCCAGAGAAGCTGTGGATGCCCTATCTCTGGCAGTGTTCAAGGCCAGACTGGCTGGGGTTTTGAGCAACCTGGTCAAGTGGAAGGCTGCCCATGGCAGTGGGAGTTTGAACTATGTGATCTTTAAGGTCCCTTTCAAACCAAGTAATTCGGTGATACTATGGCTCTATTATCAGCTGAGTGATTTTTATAATGGTATCAAGCACTTTGTTATCCTTAGTGATTTATGTGCAGAATACTCCTCTTCAGCCCTATATACTCTGCTCTGAAATGCAGATGAGGCACATCCTGGATGCCATGTGTTTAAGTTGGAACAGCTTCTCTTTATTATGATCATGTTCTGTTTTATTTTTTTTTTTTTTGGTTCGTATTGTTTGTTTTTGTATTTTTTGTATTTACTTGCATTCTATTTACTCTTTTTTTTTTCCTTTTCTGGCTGTTCATATTCATCAGGAAAGTTAACTTCTTATAACTTTTCCCTGGACTTTACTTTACTTTCTTTACAGAACTGCTTCTTAAAAAAGTCCTCTGGCTTCAGGCCTTGCTTAGTATGCAGTATAGCATCCTTCTGTCAGACAGCCGTTCTTACCTTCTTGGATGTCTGTCTGGGAGAAGCATGTTTGGAAGAACTACAGTGATTGCCAGACGTTTGAGCTCAAAAATAGGAAAGAACTGCAAAAAAGGTCTCAAAGATACTTAACTGAGAGTTTCACTAGATATTTTCCAATCTGACAGTTTAGGTCAATCTAATCAGAATGTCAGATGGGCTTCTCTCTGGACTTATGCTTGAACAAGACAGGAATTTTCAAATTTGTCTAATGGTTAGCATGTTTCATCTGCAAACAGGTCTTTAGAACACCTTTTTGACCTTATTATCATGCTCTTTCCTCTTGCACAGAGGGATTAGAGGAAGCTCTTCCTCTTCTGCTTTGGTGGCTTGACCCTGGCGAGCAGCTAAGCACAACTGCTCACTTCCTCCCCTCTCCTGTGGGATATGGGGGGGGAATAAAAAAAGGAAGGTGAGAAGATTTGTGGATCAAGGTAAACCTGATTTAATAGGTGAAGCAAAAACTACACTTGAAAGCAAAGCAAAGGAACTTATTCACTGCTTTCCACTGGCAGCCAGATGTTTAACCAATTTCTGGTAAGTTTGGCTGCACACAGAGTTCAAACATCATAACCATGACTTTACCTGCTTCCATGTCCCATTCTTGAGCTTTTATGGCTCGGCAAAATATCATATGGTATGGAACATTCTTTTGATCAATGTGAATCAGCTGTCCCAACTGTGTGTCCTCCCAGTTTCTTGCCAGTGCCTGTCTACTTGTGGAAGAATAGGCTGGGAAAAAGCACTGTACAAGCACTGTTCAGTAATAACCAGAGCTCTGGTGTGTTAGGAACACCACTGGTCACAAATACAGAAAGCCCACCACCATTCAGGCTGCTGTGAGGAAAATGGAATCCATCCCAGCCAAGCAAGGTACACCTGCAGACATCCTGGCTAAGAAACTCCACAGCAGAGATATGAGAAGTGAGGATTATTTGGAATCCAGTAGTGCTGTGTAGAACAAAGTTGTGTCTTTCACTTGTGAAACACAGCTATTCAGGTGGCTGGGGGATTGCAGCAGCATTCCTCTGTTCTACTTCCAGTTCCTCAGCTGCTATTTTTTGCCCTGTTGTACCCTGAGATGGCCTTTCTCTTCAATTCAGACATAAATAAATTATATCACTGATGGTGATGGCAGATTCATTTGGTGCCCACGTGCTTTACTGTGTTTTATTCTCTGGTAATAAAGTTTTCAATTCCGAACAAACACATCCCTTTTTGTTGTTGGCTGCCATTTTTGCCTGGAAAGTGGAGTGAGTCTTATGGATGATTCTTCTTGTGTTTTCTGAGTAAGATTTCACTTAGAAAGGGATCCAAGATAAATTCTACAGTGTTCTTTAAGTTAATTATTTCCTTTCTAAAAAACGATATATTGTTCCAGAACTGAAATGTTTCACATCCTGGATATCACTTTCTATTCTAGAATAATGTACACTTTGTGTATATTAAACAAAATTTTATTGTCTTTCTGTCTCAGAAACAGAGGCAAAGATACTCACAGTAAAGGCTATAAAAAATGTTTCTTGAGGTATAAAAGCACTAAGAAATAGACAGCTCTACTGGATGGGGGGAGGGAAACTGCCCGAGGAAGTGATGAGTGTCAACTGCAAAGAGAACCAGCAGATCAACGACTCTGGCAGAGCACTATGTCTCACTGACCTCCAGATGTGATGTAACATCTGCCAGAGAAGTCTGCCATAAAGCTGTGTGAAAAGTGAAGTGCACATGAACTCTCAAGCTAAAATGTTTGAGTGTTTAAATGTGATACTCTTACTTTTGGGGAAACTGTCTGTGGATCATATATCTTGAATTTATTGCTAGTGATAAATAATATTTCTTTTTTAAAGGTTCAGATTATGGCAGCAATAATAACTGCAAAGTCCATTGCAAGTACTGAATTATGTGGTGACAGCAGGATTTGGATAGTATGTATTAAATTCAGGAGGGAGCAAATGAGTGAACAAGAAGAACACAAAATATTAGATATCTGCTACTTAGCTGAACTGTGCTAAGGGAGATATAGAATCTCTGGTAAAAACAATGCGTGATCAAGTAATTGTAACAGTTGCATAGAATCCAAGTAGAGAACACAGAAACAACACCACTTTTCTAATACATTTTCTAACTCTTCAGGTCGTCATTTTATAAACAGAAGTGATGGTGTGCAAAGATAGCACATCAGGTTGCCTTGCACTGATGCTTGTAAGGATGGAACCTTTAGAATGACAACTCTTATCTCTCTTACAGGAGCTAATAAAGTATTAGCAGTGACTGTTCCTTGATTTCTGCCTGAATGCATAGAACGAGCATGATGGGATATGCTGCCAGTGACTGTCAGCAGTATTAGCAGAGGAATGCTTGGTAGTTGTGGGTTCTGGCTTTAGCTGAGTTGGGAAATAAGTGTAATACATATTAAGATTTATAGAGGATTATAATGCATTCCTGTAAGATGCCTGAACCCAGTAGGGAGCTCAGGAAAAAGAGCCTTTCTATTCTCATTTCAACTGTCTGGATCAAAATGTGATATGACTCACAGAAGCTCTGAGCTATCATTTTAGATATGGTTGTGTTCAATCCAGGTTAGAAGATTCTCCTTGCAGATGAAATGTCTGAAGGATTTGGCTTCTAAGACATAAGAATTCTCTTTAGTATGTATGATCTGAAGTTACTCTCAGAGTTGTTCTTTTGTTATTTTTTGTCTGGTTTCCATATGTCCCATGGCACGTCCTTTGTCAAATATTAATGCCTTCCTCCAAAGATTATTGCTCAGTATGGTATTGTCAGATTTTTTTTTTTAGCCATTTGTTTGAAAATAAAGCAGTCTGTTCTCTTGCAGCTTTGTTTACGTAAATAAAGACTTATATAGAGATTTTTAAAGAAAAATGACATACGTGATGTAGACTGTCAGATGAATAGTTGAAAAGTGACGAAGTTTTCTGAATTGCAAGCAGTATTTTCTAATGGGAAGTGCACAGTAATCTTTGTCTATTAATAAAGAAGAATATTCATTAACTTATACCCACCTGAATTTCTATGTGTGTATATACATTTTGTTCCTTTTTAATTGTAGCATTTTAGTTGATTCATTTTGGTTTCTTACCATAGAAAAATAATTTATGACTATCTATGGCATACACGTTGCTAAAAATGAAGCGCCAAATCTACTCTATGAGATTAATTTTACATATGATAGGATATAGGAGCTGATGTTCTGCGTATGAAATATTGTGTCTTTAATACAGTGTGTGAGAGAAGAAGACACTAAAGGCCAACTATCTTGACATTATGTTTGAATAATGGCTAAATGGAAATGACAATATGGACGTCCACGTACATGTGGTTGAATCTATCACCTTTCAGAGTGCAGAAAAAAAGACAAAACAACCCCCCTGAAACAAGATCTTGGTGCTTCTCTGTTGCTAAACTTTAAATCCTGTGGATTTTAAATTATGTTAATGGATTTTCTTCACTTATGTTCTTCATCATACACAAATTCATGTATCAGGAAAATAAATTTTGGTAAATAACTCTCCTAAAAGTGAATAGAGGTTAAAAGTAGAATAAAATATAACAGAGTGAAAAATTAACCAGTACATTGAAATAAAATCTGTTTAATTGTCAGAAAAATGTTATTTTGGAGATATTAGTGGAGGTAAAAATTCTTAAAATGTACTTATTAAAGCTGGTATATAACTTAAAGACACAGAGAGAACACACTAGGACAGTAATTTTAACTTAAAAATTATTATACAGTGTTAACAAAAGTTTACTCTTTTTATAGCAGCACTGGGAGAATTCTAGAACAACTCTCAAGTGTAAAGGAATACTTTTTTTCCCCCTGTAAATATACTTCTGAGAATCAGAAGGCTGTTTTCTGTGAAGGTACACTTATACTGCAAACATAGTATGCCTCACATTTTACAAAATTGATATGTAAAATCATAAAAAGAGAATGTCAATTTGTTTTCAAGTGCACATTGAAGACATGTTTTTATGTCCTGAAATTAATTTTTATTGAGAATAGGTAGGAAAGTTTGCTTAACTGTTTGTATTCAATACATGAATTGGTTATACTTTATATAAAATTGTTGGAGTGTTATTAAGAATTACAAAGCAGAGAAAAAGTAGTAAATACAGTAGTGAGTGAATTATTTTTTAAATGCTAATTGAAGTAGGTATAATCAGATTTGAATTTAACAGAGCATCGAGCTTGTCTGGTGTAAACATGGAATGAAATAATGGACTTGCTGACTTATTATTTTTAGATAATATATCATACTTGTAACCACAGAGGCTCTGTATTACTTGGCATGTGCTTATATGCATGATGGACTGTGGACCAAGACTGTTCACTTCCCATTGATGGCTCCTGGTGAGGAGGGCAGTGCTGTATCTCAGCTGTGATACACACTGCCTATTGAAAGCACAGAAAGAACCAGTATCTCCTGATATATGTATTTGTAGATTTTCTTTCTAAGGTTCTAAATAATCCTAAAATTTTATAGAAAAGTATTTGCAGTATATCAAAAGATCTTTTTCTTTTTGAGGTGGACTTTTGTTTAAAAGACTTGACTTTCTGAAGTATAATTAATATTTACATAAAAATTAAATACTGTTTTTTATTTGCTACTTACTGTCTTATATCAGTGTGAAAATAGATGGTTTGAATACTAATTAATATTGTAGCTTATTAATATTTTAGTTGGTAAAATGGAAGACTTAAATAGCTGTATTTCATGAGCCTTTCTTTTTTTGCAGAAAACCAATAACTTTTCTAGATCACAATGTAATTGATAGTTAGGAGAAATACATTCCAGTTCACTTCTTTGTTCATCAAAATGTTTTGATTTTCTCAGACAAAATTAGGAAACTAATCATTTTGATGCTTCTCTTGAATTGACAAGGTGTGCAGCTGACCTCGTGGTGGGTACCCATCCTGTCTCTATCATCATCATCATGGCTAGACTTCATGAACGAAGATTTGGGAGGGTTTTACCCACGCTTGCTGCAAGCGCACTGATGGCTGATAAGGCCAATGTGAGATAAGCAAGTCCGGTTGCAAAAGGCACAGCAGAAAGTCTCCATAGGTGGTACTGTCAAGGCACGGTTCTTTCTGTGTTGTCTTTTCTCCTCCAGGCTGATTCTGCGTGCTATTTCAAAGGAGACAGCAGTGTTATAGGTTGTGTGTCTCCATGACTCACGATTGGAGGCCACAGAGGACCACTGATGGTGGTCAATATGGAAAAGGCTTAGGTGTTGTTTCAGGCAGTCCTTGTATCTCCTCTTCAGGGCTCCTCTCTTGTGGCAGCCAGTGGCGATTCCACCATAGAGCACAATCTTAGGGAGGCTAAGATCCATATCCTGTCTCTATATGGTATTACTAACTTGCATATTGGATTACTTTACCCTGTAATTTTTTTTTTCTGTTTAGTGATTGAAAATTCTGATTTGGTGTAGGAGAGGTCATGCTGTTTTATAGTTCATATAACATTTAAATCTCAAGACACTGCCAGAGTGCAGATTAATAATAGACTGTCTGCACTGTGATAGAGGAGTGATATTCTATCAGTTTTGAGGTAATACATGAGCTTAGCAAATAGTTTAACGGTATGGCTTTATATTGCTGAACTACTAAAGGAAATATACAGTTTTGAGAAGAGATACATGGCCCGGCTTAATCCTATGGATAGAATAACCATGAAAAAATAAAATGTCTTTTTCAAGTGACAAGAGAAGAAGAAAGACAATGAAAACATTTAAAAAAGGTGAAATGCTAAATGGCACTTTTTTCTTAATGGTTGGTACCAGTTAATTTTTTGATGCTTGCTAGGGAGTTTTTAAAAACAAAACTCTTCCTCTCAACATCTGACATTCTTTAGATGTCCCATGCGGAAAAAGAAGAGAACTAGTCAAGATGGGCTTTAGCTTTGTTAGTTTGATTCTTCCTCCTTTTAGTGAAAAATACACATTAAGGGAAGGTAAAAGAAAGCAAGATAAAGGATGTATGTGCTAGTTTTCCTTTGCAGCTCACTGGAAATGGAGCCTGGGCTATGTGCTGCTGGCTGCCGCACTGAGCGCTGGCTCCTGGGGGTGCTGCGGCTGCAGCCCCACCTGTGCCGGGGGTAAACGAGAGAGGAAGGAAAAGGCAGATGATGTGCCTTGCCTTCAAAGTTTTTCTGTTTCCAAGTAGCTACTTGATATAACTTTTATTAACATTTTGGACTGGCCGGGATATTTCATAGGATCAGTCCAATGAATGCTTGCTGCTGTTGCTTTGGTTGGTGGGTCGCAGGAGATGACGGGGTGTAAATTGGCTGATGACTAAATAAATAATCCACCATAGCCCATTCTTCTGTTAGTATTTCCCCATCATTTAAGGCTATTTTCTGACCTTCTGTTTAGTTTGCCATGCATCATTAACACACTGTCCTTTGGTGATAAGAAGGTTTTTTTGAAATTAAAGTGTTCCCCACCCCCCCAAGTTGATAACTTGCCTTAACTGCTTATTGTAGCTTTTCCTGTCAAAATGGATTGTTCCAAGACATTTGACGTTTTTAAAATCCTTGCAGTATTTCCACATGCAAGATTGCTGGTTTATTGTGAAAGTAGGATTCCTTCTTGTTCAGCATCTTCATGTCCTGAGTTTATTAGGAATGCAATAGTGGCAGAACAACTGAGACTTCAAGAACCACATTTTCAATATAATAACCCAACTAGTTAAGTTGAAATTTAGGTCTTCAAATCTTAACAGATCTGTTCGTAAACTAGTCTCACATCCATAAAATTCTGTGCTTTTTTTTTTTATTATTTTATTTTATTTTATTTTTTTTTAACCCCACAGTTATCATTGTGTCTGTTAAATGGTCTCTTTAATCTTCTGCTCAAGGCAGAGAAAACCATATACTTGCATTGGTACAAGAGGACCCTTTTTAGCCTTCAGAATTCCTTTTTTCTTTAGTATCAATAAAGGTAAAGGGAGAATAAAAGAACGTATACATTAATTTTATATAATGTAGTAATTGCTTACTGAAAGTGGGACTGGTCATTTTTTTTGCCGGATTTCCATTTTGTACTATAAGAAATTTTAAAGAAAAAATAAGTACATTTTAGTGGAACTAAAAACATTAATAATTTAATTCAACTAAACATTTAGATGCTAATAGTTGTGCTGATTTGATTTTTTGTGATAATTTCTAAATATTCCACTTACCAGTGTCTTTACTTCTACGTAGTCTTCTACATTAAACTCATGGTGAAAAATCAGTATATTTATATGTCATAACTAAATCATCATGAAAATTAAGAATGACTTGCTATTTTAGGAGATAATTGAATTTTTTAAACTTATTTTAAAAACATAGTGCTAGTGAAATAGCATCATTGCATGACATAGTTACGATTTTTTTTAATGTGACATTTTAGTCTTCCTCTTCACAAAGAAATGTAAAATTGTTGTTACTAGTCTGTTCTACTCAAAAAGTTTTGAGCCGTTGTAAACTTAATTCATCATGGGTTGTAATATTTCATAGTTAAAATGTTCAGTCACTGATTTTACAGCTATGAGAAGCTCCTCCTAAAGAAGTGTCATTCTGACCATATGGTCTAACTTCTGTAAAACAGATTGTAGAATTTTTGTAGTAGTCTGTAATAAAAACTTTGGCTATGGGAGAAAGTTAGAAACATATAGCTAGTCTTCTGTATCTTCTCCTTATTTTTGGATTTTGAACTTTGTGGTTTGACTACTAGCAGAATTTGTCTCCTTTTGTTGTAAAAGTAAAAAGAAATACTGATAATAGCCAGTATTCCTTTTATCCATGAATATCACAGGGTCTTGTCTTCCAGATGTGTATTGGTGTATGCACATAGTATTAAAACATCTGGCCATTTGGAAAAGTCATGAAAGATACTTTTTAATAAATATTATGAAGATGTCCTGAGCATGGTTCATTTGCTATTTATTTTAGTCCCCAGGTTTGAATGAATGAGACAGCTGTTGGAACTGTAAGTCTCTTGTTGTCTATTAGAAAGGAAGGCATCTTTTATATACCATTTCATTGAAATTCCTTAGATAACTGGTGTGAAATTCTGTGAAGAAGAGGAAAAGCCTGTTTGATATCCATGAACATCAAAATGATTAATTTATCCCTTTTGTAAGGTATGCTTTGAAAATAAAAATAATTAAAAAGGTGGCAGTAGCCAGACCATTTGTTACCACTTACTGAAAATCCTTTGCAAAACAGATGTTAGGGATGTGTTTTGGTGGTGGACTTGACAGAGTTAGGTTAATGGTTGGAGTGGTGATCTTAAAGGTCTTTCCCAACCTAAATGAGTCTAGCAATGTTATGTTCACTTTGTCACATACTGACAGCTTGCTCTGTAATAAAAGAGAAGGATCAATGGCATCTGTCAGAACCCACCTGTCATGTTCCTTCATATAGTTACTTGTTAAATGTATTTTGTTTTAGGTAAGAACAGTTACAGGAACTGTCTTTGCACATTTCAGTGCAAATATTTATTACCCTATCTATTTTTTTTACAGCTAGTACATTTTGTAATAAGTTCAACAATCTCAAAAATGGATCATAGTTAGAATTTGCTGTTTCAGCTTTTCAGATGACAAAGCCAGGGTGATACTTTACCTCTTTCTTTTGGACAGTATGGAATTAAATGAAAATTATAATTTATTTTTTTTACACTAGTGCTTTTCTATCATTTAGCCAAATGACAAATTTTATTTGTCTAGAAGCTTTTTTGAATCCTTCTTCATGGAGGTTGAATTGACTTGTTTTGTAAACTGCATTAAGATTTGGAAATGAATGGACAGTGTAAAGAATGATGACAGAATAGAATGTATTATAGAAAGTGGAACTCATGGCTGTTTGTGGAATGAGCCATGTCTATTTGAAATAGAAGCAAAACAACACCGATACTAGTAATGAACAATTAGTGCATTTGCCTTAAACAGCCATGCTTAACTAAAATTGCTAAGATTACTCACAGTCTTAGGAATACATAGAAGATTTGGATGTCTAAGAAATTTTTCTGACCTACACCTAACTATTGCCATGCAATCAGATATTTGCTCTAAAATTCTTGCATGTCTTAGTTTGGGCTTTAGCATGTGCACAGATGTGTCTTAACATGAAGAAAAAGGAGATTCAGCTTGTCATAATAAAAAAAAGGGTCAGAAAGAACCTAAACTCCATCTGAGCATGACCAGACATACAGTAGGCTCGCCTTACGAATACCTGTGGTTTTGAGTCTGTCATAAAACATAATTTTATGAGGAAATGAAAGAAGGTGGTCAGAAGACAAGACCAAACAACAGAAGGTCATTTCAAATCATTCAGTATCATAAGGTCATAGAGGTTAGAATGGGTTTCTTGAGGTCATTCAGTGGTCATTCTCAAAGCAAGGTAAAAGTTAAGTTGTTAATGAATTCTGAATGTGTCAGAGGTCTCAGAGTCAGCATTCTGTCCCCAAACTCTTCTGGTATGTTATCACCCTCAAAAACACAATATACTTTATTTATGAGTAGTTGTAATTTCCCATGTTCCAGATTGTCTGCCACCTCTTGACCTGTGCACCTCCAAGGAGAGTCTGGCTTCATCTTGACCTCCCCAGGGTCTTATTCTCTTCTTAAGCACTATTTAGCCTGTCAGTGTCTTTTTGTACATCATGTGTTCCAACCCTGTGACTATCCTGGTGGCTCTCTGCTCTTCTTCAATGTGTCAATGGTTCTCTTTCAATGGTGAGCTCCAAACTGGACACAGCACTCCAGATATGATTTCAGAAGTGTGAGTAGAGGAGAAAAACAATTTCTGGCAACTGGTTGGCTGAACTACTAATATGGCCCAGGATATAGTTGGCCTTTGCGGCAAGGCACACTGAGGACTCCTGTTCATCTTCTCTGCTAGAGTTCCTTGTCTTTTTTCAGCCAAGCCACTTGCTAACTAGTTGGGCCATGAGTTGCTTCCAAGATACTGTACTTTCAACTTACCTGTGCTGACATTCATAGTGCTCCTTTTAGCTATTTTTCTAGACTTCTGATGGCTTCTGCATAGTAGCTCCGCCCTCCTTGACAGATATATTGGCAGATTTCCCTTGATCCCTCCATTTCCTATCATCCATAAGTGGTGTGCTGATGAAGAACATATTCCGTGCTGCTAATAGAGATAATAAACAATGTTGACTTCAGGATTGATCCTGGGAGAACATCACTAGTTCCAGGCTACCAGTTGTCCACTATGCCTTGAGCCTGGCAATGACAGTGAGCCAGCCACAGTCTTTCATCTATTTGTCCAGCCCATGTCTGACCAGTTTGTTTAGAAGTATGCCACGGGACACCAGGTCACTAGTCTTTATACTCCTCCACACAGCCAGTCATCTCATCAGAGGTGGCAGTCAGGTACTTCAAGCATGTTCACCTTTTCCTATGCTTGGGAATGTCTTCCAGTAGGATATGTTCCATAACTTTCCACCCAGGATGTTTGAGACTCACACCTTCTACAAGCACTGGATGAAAAGTCTGATGGCACATTCATTATCCCAGGTGTTGGACCTATGATATTATACAGATAATGCAAAAAACCTTAGAGGTTGACAGGAAAACAAGATGGAGAGCCTGGCTTAGTTGTCCAAGTATAGACTTCATCTGAGAGTGTAAAAAACTTGATTTCTATCCCGTTAATTTCTGGCCAGACAAGTAATTATCTAAAAGATCAAAACTATGTTTATAGAATGAATGAATCTGTTTAGCTAGATATTGAATTCTCCAAGAATATTCTGTGAAAAGGTGATTCCTGGTACTAATGCCTGTCGTTTCAAACTTCAGTTGTGTAGAGAGGCCTCAGTCAGGTACTCAAATTCATGGAAAAGACTGAAATTCAGAAGAACAGTGTCCTTTTCCTTCTGTTTGCTCAATCTACAAAGTTTCTTTGTCAGATGTTCAGGTGTCTGGATTCAGTTTTGAGGATAATTAACTTCATTAATTGCATTTTGTGCATAATTTAATTCTCTTTGGGCTAAAACCTAAGAAGTCAGGCCTCGTAGCAGCACAGTAGTTGGTAAATCTTGCCATTAGTCCTTGTCTGTGCAGACACTTGTGTGAAGTTAGGCAGATTCATAAATATTTGAGGCTTTGAGCAGAATCTTCAACTAATTTGGAAACAGAACTCTCCAGATCTCTCTTGCTGTATCTATGAACTTTAACATAAAAGTGGATGAAGGGAGTTGCCTGTGGCCTCTATGTGTTGTCACAAAGCAGAGAAATACTAGTTTTCCTTGGAAATATAACCCTTTTTTTTTGAGGGCTGATTTAGCCTTGCCTTGTTGAAGACCTCTGTATTTGCTTGCCTGACATCCATGTCTTTATTATGGCCACAGCATATGGATATGTCCCTGAGATAGCCAGAAATCTCAAACAGAAGTGTTTAAGGCGGTGCTGTTATTTTTAAACAAGAAACCTGGAAAGTCCAAGGATATTACAGTAAGATTTTTGTCTTTGAGTGCAAAAAAGCCCTAAGCTATTAACCGTATACAAGGCTAAAGAATCCTGGGATAGAATTCCTTCCAAGAATGATGATTGGGAATTTGTCCTTCTTTCCTGGAGGATGAATGATAATGAATTAGTGTTTTGTTTGTTTTAAAAATGACTTGCAATATCCACAATCAATCAATTTATATTTAAAGAGCTATATATATTTTAAGTAGTCATTGACACTCCAACCAGAAAATAATTTTGTAGAATTATCATGATGACAATTTAAGATAAAATACATTAATTGTAACAGTGTCCTCACAACTGCTGCTATTCTGCTCCATTTTATGGAAAAGACTGCATTGACCATTCCACAGATATGTTTGATATTAAATTTTTTTTTTTTTTTGAATTTTTAGTTGATCGCCTGCTTTAGTAATTTTCTTAGTTTCAACTAGTATTTAGGAATATGGTTAGCATCTTTAAAGTATTTTTAATGATATTTAAATACATTTAAAATTTAAGTGCTCTTTTTATGGACATTCATGTTGAACTCCATGCTTTTAAGGAACTGCCAATAAATACAATTATTGTATGGATTTTTTAGATGTAGCTTTTAATATATTTTAATTATAACTTTTTTCCAAAGCTAGTGTCAGTGATGCAGTAAACAAATACCCTGTTATGTTTAAAGACAGACTGAATCCACAATATTTTTCCCCTACTGTAATAATATCTATAATTAACAAAACAATGATTCTAAGAGTTTTGATATTTACTAATTGTTTCAGTAAGTAGTTTATGTAATGTTTATGATGAAATCTCCCCTTTTACATCCTGAAACCATACACAGGAACAATCCAAGATATCACAAAGAATATTATTAGTGTCAGTAAGTTTGACCACTGTATTGTGGTGTGTGATCTGTGGCTGATTTACTGATCATTTTGAATCAGTCTTCTGGGGTTTTGACAAGCTTTACATAAAATTAGAAGTTATGAGTATTTGTTGGTCATTCTATAGTTTTCTGTTTAATTAAATGTGAAAAAGAGAATGGTCTTTGTTTTTACTTTATATTGTTCCCTCATTTTTAACAATGAATGCCGAAATGCTAATCCTGTTCTGTTCTGCAGAGGTTCTTATGTTGTCCTCATCAACAGAGTATCTTTAGTCTTTCAGTCATGCATTAAATGACATGACTAACATCTGTTACATTTGGTTTGTTCTCTCACATTCTCTCCCTGCGGGAGGAATTTCATGTGCAGTTAGTGGAGTTTGTTTTAGCATGGAGGATTTTGAAAAAAATATGTATATTTCTTAGTGTTATGTTAGAAAGGGTGAGATCAGCACACCTTGCACCCACAACAAAAGCCAGGATGGTTTAGGAGCAGAGTGGAGGATTGTTGTGGGAAAGTTCTGTCTCCGTTCATGTAGATTAAAGCCATTATTTTATCTGAGGAGTGAAATTGTTGACCATGATCTTTATCTTGGACATGTTGGGCACAAGATGCTGAGCATTTTGAACATAAGAATTGAAAGGTCCCACTCGATGCTTTCTTCTGTTAAAAATCAGTGCAGAGAGTAGAAAACTAGGCTAACACTACTTATGGTGGAAAAATGTAGATGGGAATTGGATGATGGCTGATGGCTTTATGCCGAGGAACTTTGTACTACTGTGGTTGTGATAGGTAATAATAATGGCAGCTGGTAAATACAGACATCCAGAAAGATGAAATGGAAACTCCTGACAAACTAGAAAAGGAGAAAACTTCTGTAGGTGCTGTATGGTAGGCCATTGTCAGGAGGACTTCTGAGAGAATTCTTAAATATATGTTTCATTTAACAGTTTGAGGATATAGATGTTCAACAAAATAGAGGTATGAACATTTCAAAGAGGTCTCTTCTGCCCATTCAATTCTTATTTAGCTTCCACCAGCTGTTCTTTACTCCTGAGGAGATCTTGATCAAATGGTGAAACCCTGTTATCTCTCTAAGAGATAAAAATCAGCACATCCAGATGCTAAGCCGGGCTGTGAAGCATCACAGAAAAATTAGGCAAGATTTCTAAAGCCATGATCAGTACAACTCTTGTGCTTATTTGCAAAGTTATAAATACATTTTATTTATAGAATGCCTTTTTACGGGAATCCAAAGAGCTTGCTATTTCCTTCTGAGAACTGTGGAAGACAACAGAGTGCTTCTACCACTACTTTCTGCTCTAAGAACATTTTGCAAATCAGTGTTATTCTGCAGCCTTGTATTAGTAGTGAGAAACATTATGTGTAATTAATTAGGTAGTAATTTTATGTGCTTTTTATAGGTCTGGAGTGCTTGCATTTTGTACAGAACACTGGTTGCTTCCATACTTCCTAAGTGTTTCTCTTTCAGGTATGGTCTCTGAGCTGCATTATAAGCCACTCTATACAAGTTCTCCAAAAAGTAAATTATCCCTTCTTGCATAAGTTGGAGGAATTTGCTGTTTTCTCCTCTGAAGTCCAGGAAATTTGTATTTTTGTAGTCTGACCTTTTTTTTTTTTTTTTTTTTCCCCTCAGTATTACTATTTTTAGTCAATGCAGTCAGTGAGATAACATTGCATTTTTTGGGGCAGGGAGGGGCATGTTTAATTAAAGCTACTATCAGAGATGCTGAAATAAAATAATTTTAGACAAATTAAAAAACTGACTTCTATAGTTTTAGCTATGCAAACTACAGAATTTGTTTTGATAGTTTATGATCAAAACGAGCACATAAACCACCATTTTTTAAGATAGTGTTATTCATTTTTACTTAAAAATAAGGTATATATTATACATTTGAAATTAAATTTTGTGGTGGTGTTGTACTAACTTAAAATAGAGGTTGCAGTCATTCATAGAATGCAATCTTTATTTTTTTCAGTGCATATTGTTATTTATAATTTTTAAAAAGTTTAGGTAACTGTAAAAAGTACTCGTGTAATGTTAATTTCAAATATATCCCACTTTTCAATTAAATGGCTGTTAATAATATATGATTAGGACATAGATGATGACTTATTAGAGGAGATGATTAATTGAAAAAGGCCAAAAAGTATTAAACAGTTTTAAATTTTGTTTATTAGTTAATACAAGTGTTTTCAGAGAGAGCATTTAGTACCTACACAGAACTATTGCCTTTTTTTCAGGAATGCCACAGACAAAAATTTCAAAATTGGTCACAGATATTCTATACCTGTTTTGACCTAGAAGGTCAATATTAGACTTTGTAATAATGGCTGTATTCAGACCAAATGACCTGAATATACAGGGCTTTAGAAAGTAGTTTTCTGCTTCTATTGATTGAAGTAGTATTTTAATTGAGATGCTAAGATGGTCTGTAAAAATATGATTTTAAATGTATTTGTAAGTTACTAAGTAATAATAAAACTACTAAATAGTTAGGTCCCATGGATTTTATTCTAAGCTATTTTGAGAGTTCAGAAAATCTGATGGAATCTCTTTTCCGGTTATGTTTTTATAGAAGATTAGAAAAAAGCAAACACAGAATCCCCTTTTGAAAAGTGGGGGTGGTGTGAGTGGAAGAAGAGCCAGATTATTAGCAGTGAATCAGCCTACTTTAAGTCTAAGAAAAACAGTGGAAGAAATAAGCCAAGTGTTTGTAAGTATCTAGAGGATAAAAAAAGAAATAGAGTAGTGAATGTGGATTTATCAAGAAAAAATCATGCAAAAAAATCTAATTCTGCAACAGATATCAGCTTCTGTAGACAGAGAAGTAGCAATAGATAACATATTTTGACTTCAGGAAGGTTTTAATATCATCTTGAAAAACCTTTTCCTAAGCAAGTCAGGGCAGGTGATACAGAAAAAAAATCTACTGTATAATAGTAATATGTAGTCATGAGTAATGAACCAGAAAGCTTTACTTATAATCTATGGATGGTTTTCTGTCTAAACAGAAAGATATACCAAATGAAACTTTGCTGAAGTTGTCAAGCACATTCACTAATACTTAGAATGGTGGAATAGAGTGTACTTACAAGCATGTTACAAAGAGTTTCAAACAATTTGGAGAAATTAGAGATATGGTCTAAAACTACTGAATGATATTCAACATGAGTATTATTCAGTAAGTACAATGCTTATATGTAATCATACATCTAAATCGAAATTAGCTACTGACTAGGCAGCAAATTCCAAGTGCAGTATCTGGGCTCTAAACTGCCTTTTCTGCTGAACATGAACGTTAATTGCCCATGTGGTTATGGGAAGGGTATTTGCCATGGTAGGTTGCATAGACATTACAATGTCCTACAAAACTCTGAAGCAATTGTTCTAATGAACACCACTAAATGCCCATCTGGAATGTGTCTATTTTTGAAAACTCCAGCTCAAAATAGCAGTGGGTAAGTTGACAGTAGTCCAGGTGAGATTTCTAGAAAACATGCCATGGGAAGATGCTAAACACTTTTGATATGCTTTAGGACAGCAGCCTGGGAGGGACTTAGAGATTTTCAAAGAAATGAGAGACTTCTGTTCTTCATGTCCAGAACAGGTGATGGGTCAAGAAGTATTGCGCTTAATGTGCAGTTTGGGAGATTCAGACAACATAGTAGGTCTAATTTTGTTAGATATTAAGCTATTTAATGCACTGCTTGCACATTTGACTCGCACACAACTGAGTGTTTTGAACTTTTGCTTGGGATAGACAATGACTAATGAGAATAACCATGACTGACTCATAGCAAATTCCTCATTTCATCTTTAATTTCTGAAATTTTGAAAAGTCTAATCCTTTGTTGATTTTGGGTAGGTTTTTCATGTATGAAGTACATTTCTCTTTCTCTCTGTCTCTTCAAGCAAAAATGCATGTATCTTTTCCCTCAGAAGGAAGGTGTGAGTATAGTCTTTACAAAAAAGCAGCATATAAATGCACTAATTTACAAACTTCAGAACCACTTTAAAACTTGTTTTCTGTAGATTGCCTTTACCTCCTATTCATCTACCAGCATAGGTATAAATAAATACTGAATAAAAACCCCCTAGTTTCATACTCCAAATTAGAAATTGATACTGGTAATCTAGCTCTGCAAAATGTGTTACCTAGTGAATTTTTCAAAGATGTTTAGCATGTGCTAGATTTTAAATCATAGGACTATTTTCTGAGCTGGTTTTGATGTCACTTTGTGTTTACTAATTATCATTTATATTTAGTGTCTTCATGAATGGCAGTTCTGTTCAATTTAAAAGTACCCTAATTGCAAACAGACACTAATGAATGCCTGTAATTAGTTAGGAATGAGAACAATGAATGTCTACATTACAATAAAGATTGAGGAGTTAAATAATCATCCAAAACTCCTATGCAGAATTTTGTTACTAAACATTTAGAACTTCTGTTCAGAGGAGAGTTTGAATAACATGTGTTTTTGAAGAATGATGCTCACAGAGTAATTATTTATATAGGCAGTGATCTGTTTATGCCTCTAGCACAGGTGAAGTTTTGGTGAAGGAGGAATGTGAGATCTGAGGGACTTGAAGTTTGTTTTTGCTGGTTCTGTCTTCCCTGTCCTACGAGTGCCTTTAACCTATTGTGGCCAACTCTAAGCTTCTGGATTCCCAAACTGACCACTCTTACAAAGAAGTAGCGAGTGTTCCACGTAAGATGTATCTCAGGGATAGAGTGCTGGCTTCTTAATTGGTTCCTAAATTTATTCTTGGGAAACAGAAAACAAAGGGAGCAAACTCCAGATTCTACTTTATAATATCATGCAAGAGACATTGCATCTTTTTCAAGATGTTTGGGTGTTGAGTCAACATCAAAATGCTAATTGTTGAGAGAATACTATATTTTTAATTAGAGTACAATGTTGAATTGTATCCTTAAAATTTTCACCGATATTTGGTGAAAAGGTCGAGTGGTTACCAACTTAGAGACTTGAGTTCATGTCTGACTGTTGAAAGATTATTTTTGCAGCCTGACTAGGAAAGTTAATCTTAGTAAAAATATAGAAGTAAGTAAAGTCAGACAGAAAATTGTAAGACTGTTATAGTTTCAGTGATATTGTATTTGATTTTAGAAATCTATGTTAAAAGTGATCACACAATTTTTCATCATTCTGGGAGAGAATTTTGATTTTTATAGAAATATATGTATTCTTTTCAGGAACCACTGTGAAGTACTTTTGAACCAGAAGTTGAAAAAATGTTTTAATAACTTCTATTGATTTAAACTATAATTTATGTAAGATCTCTCAGGTTAGATAGTTTGCTCAGAGGAATAGTTATAATGATGTGTGAATAGAAATCCAATGAAACCAAATCAAAGAAGTTTAAATAAACACAGAATTTACTAAATAGTAGTGCATTTTTTGTTTGATTTTGCTCTCACATTTTTTGAGTTCAGAGTTCTTTCCTGGAACCTATTTAGAGACTAGAGATTTTTCTTTCACTGAGCAATGGGAATAGTTACACAGATCAGATTCTCATTTCATTCTTAATTCTGAGAGAGGTTAAATGTAAGTTTTTTTTTCTTTTTTCCCCCACACTGGTTATTAAACCAATTTGCTGAATAACTTGTAGAAAGACACTGAGGCAAAATAACATCTAAAGATAAAATAAATGTATGATGTTACAACAGCTTTGAAGTTTAGTACAGCCTGATTGATCAGCCTTCATTGTACTCTGGACTGTCAAAATCCAATGGACCCATACCAGCAAGATTTTCATAAGCTCAGTAAAACCACAACTCCCCCAACCAGTCTCAGATTTGGCCAGTGACCACTGCAGAGAACTGTATGTGGCAGGAACTAATGAAAATAAATCAAAATTGTTGTAATAGTTTAATGATTAATATAGTTTTAGCTTTTAAAACAATTGGAATTCTCAGCCAAGATAAGATATTTTGGAGAGGCTAAGGATTTTTTATCAGAGGCCCTTACATCTTAGATTGAAAGAAATAATTTTAATTAATTTTTATAGCAGATCAGTGAAATGCTTTTAAACTTCTGCTTAGTGTGCAATTTGTGATATGGAAACAATTTAAAAGAATTCTAATTCTGAGCCAAAAAATAAAAATTGATAAAGATGAATTTCACCAATGTCTTCTACAAAAGGTTTTCTGGTTTTTTTTGGTGTTATTTCCTTAGGTAATATTCTTTGAATATGAGTTTTAAAACCTTTGAAGTTGGAGGTTTTAAGTGTACAGAGTGGAATGTATGCAAATTTTTCAGTAGTTTCAAATCTGCCTGTGCTCATAGAATTGGGTTTTGTTCATCTTATGGGTCCAAAGTCTGAACACTAGGGCAAGTACAACACTCCAGTTTAATTGGCTTCCATGGCACAGCTTTGCCTGCTCTTTGTAAATGCATCTGTTCAACACAAAAAATAAAAATGTGTACAGAAATTATCAACTTAAGCTCCTCAAACTAGGAGAGTCTTATTCAGGCAATGAGTACAAGACAAGGGTATGCAGAGAAAGAGCCAGGAAAAAATCCAGGAAAAATTGAGTTCCAAGTCTTATCTAGCTTTAGTTCACTTTAAAATAAAGGTGAAAACAGCAAACAAACTCCAACAGAATACTGATAAAAAGAGACATGTAGACAGAAATAGCAAACCATTCTGAAAAAAAGATAAACTGAAATATGTCTATGGAGAACATAGATTCAGGCTTACAAAACCAACAGAAAAGAACATTTCTACTATGGTAAACTGTGTTACCATAACTAGTCATGCAAGCAGTATATGATTCTAGCTCTTCTGTGCATTGAGTGAATCACCAGACAATACCTGTTTTTAAAGAAAATCACTTGTACTTTCTTTCACTAGGATGGAAACCGGGCATTGGATTTACCTCAATTACCTTGTTAAGTCAGAGAGATTACATCACAGACGGATGAGGTTATGTCACAGCAATTTCCAGTGATTTCCAGATATAAATTAAGAAATTCTGTAGAATATGTGAATAGAAATTCAAAGTGATCTAAAAGTATTCCCATTTATATTTTTATACAGCTAAATATATTCTCAGGAAAAACCCAGTATTTTATGTTTTATTATCACAGAAGAGATCTTAATAATAGCATAATAACATTATAATTTACTGTAAATAATATGCAATATATTTTTATATATACTTTATATATATATACTCTATAATGTAGGAATTATTTCCTCAGAAAATATTAATTAAAATTAATTTAATAATAAAAAATTTCTAACTCAAGGTTTACATGAACAGCCATAGCAAATCGACAAAAAAGAATGATTTATTGATAAAATGACCATTTGAAAGTATTATTACAAAATTTATATAGAACAATAGACTACATTTCTGTCATATTTCTCATTTGTTTTTCTTTTCCTAGTGTTTCATTTCCTATTTAAATCTTTTATTCTAATCCTGTTTTCATAGCAGGAGGTGTATTTTTCCTGCTTTTTGGTGGCCAGCCTTCAGATGAAGTACTTGTGCTGCCAATGCCCCTGTTCAATATACAGCAGTGATCCAGAGCTTCTTGTGCAAGGGGCTGCAGGACAGAAGGCTGCCCCACAAAGGGGCTCCCTGGCAGGCTGCTTTTGAAGAGAGTAAGAACAAATTCGTGATATTTGTTATTTCTGTCCCTGCTGTATCCTCTGCAAGTGGTCCTTCTCTAGGGTTGCCTGCAGTCTGGAAGAAATCTGCATCCATTTCACGCAATTAAATGTCTGAGAAATGCAAACTTCCTGTCTGCTGTGCATTTTTAAAGTACTTGAGTGTATACGATTTTCACCTGGTGTATATCTTACAGATAATGATGTTATTAAATTGTTATTTAACGGGCAAACTAACACATCAAGTCCAAAGCAATTACCAATGAATTTAAATTAATTACAGAGTTAAAATTAATTTTCATTTAATTCACCTGCTATCAGCTGAGCCCGGGGTTACATATTTCACTGTAGCAGCTGGTGACAGTACGAGCAACTATGAAAACAGTTTCTGCAAGAGATGCTTGGAATGCCATCTACTGTTGGAGAAGTAAAAAACCAACCCCAAAGCAATGCAAAACCCTTAGGGAAAACTGCTTTTTTATTAGTGGTTTGTTCTAAAATGAACGTCTACTTATGTTGTACATCTGTACATTTATAACTCATCAGGCCATCCTTTTTTTGCAGAATATTTGATATATATAGAATTCAGCTTATGTCCTGAAAAAGTCTTTATTTTGTTTGATTCCAGTATCCTAGCTTTTGTATTAAAATTTAAAATTTTAAAATTTTAAAATTAAGCTTTCTGCTGTTTTATTAGCTCACTGAGCATTTCAGTTAATTGCAAAACAGTTTGAAGCGTAAATAAAAAAAAATAAAGTCTCATCTTACCAATACAGAATAGAAATTGCATTTAGTAATTAGTAATTGCATTTAGTAAGTTGTGATCCAGACAGTGAAATAAATATCCCTTATAAAACCTTATGATGAAAATTATAATTTAAATTATTTAAATCTTTCTTTCTGGAAAAAGAAAAAAAAAGCCTTTTTGGATGCTTTTAAAGAAAAACAACCGAAGGATAACAACCAATATTGTATTTGATTTTCTGTTACTGAAGTTCACTCTGGTGAAATTGTGCTTGGAGATTACAGATTTACTCAAATTTGAGTACTATTGTACCTCCTGTATGTTACGTTGGGATATATTTATGCGTGTCTTATTACTATCATAATGGGGAATGTTTGCATTTTGGTCATGACCAAGACAATACAATTCACAGTCATCTTGTTCCAATCATCCTCACGTCCACAAGTAATGTGTGGCTCACTGTAATGCAGCTGTTGTGGAACGTTTCACACATCCTGTAGGCAACACTGCAAAACCTTTGTTTTCCAATTTACATAAATGCTACAAGATTACAGTGGCAGACCAAAGATCTGAGGGCTGTTACAGCACTCCTGTAAAGAAACCTAATTTTTTAAAAATAAAATGAACTATAAGGCTATTTTTCTTGATTGTATTGGAGGAAAATTTTCTTTTCAGTTGACTGTTAACGTGTTCTTAAAAATATAGGACAAATACAAATATAAAAATATTGTAAAAATACACAAGCAAACCCAAAATCTGGCTAACTTCAAACCAACAACAGTAAAAAAAATAAAAGATTATTAGAATTTTCTCCATTAAAAAAAAAATCATTAGGAGTTTAGATTGTAGTAGTATCTGTAACTCAGACATTTTTCACCAAATCTCACTTCCTAGAAGGTCCCCATTATTACACAGAACTGTGTTTAGTAACAATTGTTATGTGACAATTGGAAAATTTTGCCTCTGTTCCTTCTTGGAAAATGAGAGGAAAGTCCAGCATTTTTTCCTGATTTGACACCTGCAGTCTCAGGTTGATTTTTTTTTTTTTTTTTTTTCATTCTCCATAAATCATCTGCCTGAAATATCCACCTATCTGCAGGCTTTAGGAGAGTGACACATTAAACTGGAGAGAAAAAAATTAAATCCAAATAAAGCTACTTTTCCCCTCCAGTGAGCCCAATATATGTATGGTTAAAGCTCAGTGCCCTGAGCTGCTGCTTATTTGGGGGCCTTGAAGAAGTGTCAAGGTCCCAGGTGAGGCTTTTCAGCCTGTACATGGTATGAGCACCGAGATTAGAGAGAAGTCAGGGCTATTCAAACTGTGTGCAAGAGACACCAGTGTGACCAAACACATGGCAGGGCAGATGATGATTGTCTCACAGTGGAGCTTCTTAAAGAGGTTAGAAGGGGTGTTTGTAGGAACATTGACTTTTTTTTTTTTTTTTTTAAATCTAAAAAGGAGTTCACTGACAGAACAAAATGATTAAATTCAAGGGGGTATTTGCTTGTGTCTCACATCCTTGAAATTGGATTTGGAAATTCATTCTAGTGAAGAATTATATAATACTAGCTGCTCTTTAAATGAGCAATTGAAACTTAATAGGGAAACTTATATTGAAGAAATATTTACTATGGCTTAAGGATTCTTTAAACTTGCATGTTCTTTTTAACTGCTGCCCTTGACATGCATTGATATGATCTTTGTTTTGCTCTTACTACATTTCTAACAAAGGCTAATTTTTGAATTAGCTGCTCTGATCTTGCAGCTATTATATATGTTGTCTGAGATGAACAACTGACAGGTAATGGACAATTTACCCAGAGAAAATCAAAGTGGAAAATCCTAATTCAAGAAAGTTATTAAAATGCCAATCTGATATAAATTTATGGAACTTTAAAATTGAAAGACACACCTTCACCCAGTGTATTTCCTTTGTTAATATTGTTTATACTGTCTTCTAACTGCTTCGGTTACCCCTCTTTGACAATTTTACTTGATACAAGACTTTCTATTAATCATTATTTTATAATTTTTGTTTCTCCAAATTTTTGTGCATGCCTCATTCCCTCAGCAGACACATGATACCCAAGTGGGAAGCAGCTGGCATATACCACATGGCAACAAATTATAACGTTGATGGTTTACAAATTCTGCCTTAGAAACTCCTACTTACTCTGTGATAACAAAAATATCTTTGGCTTGCTAAATATAGAAAAAAGCTGCAGTAGCCCATTTGAAACCATGTTTGGACAAACACTAGATTTTTAACATTGACCTTTTAATGTCACTTCCCTGGTCTAGGTCTTCTGCTTGCGATTTTGGATAACCTTCAAAAGAGAGCATTGATCCATGAATTAATTATTGGAACTGTACATAATAATGGCCATGGTTCAGTGTAGTAGTTATTTATTATTACAGTTGTACTACAGTCATTTTCTCATGTGCTTATTTGTGAGTTTGACTTGCATTTTTATGGTTTGACTATCAACACCATAAGAAACAGCAAGGAAAAATTCTGTCCAGGCTAGGAAATATGTGAGCAGTGAGGGAGCTTTCCTTTGCAGAACATAATGTCTCTGTCTCTTACTCCAGAAACAAACAACAGGAAACATTTTTACCCTGAACAGTTCATATCCTAAGATAAGCACAGCCTGATTGTTGGTTCTGAATTAACGAAAGCATACTGTCAGTTTATTCACTTTCAGACTTGAAAGCACAGGGCCGATGAACAATATGATTTTAATTGCAGTGAACCACATTCTAGTATATATTTTATTAAAAATATTAGTGTTGAAATTTTGCTCTGAAGCTTGTTTGTATAGAACCTTAGACAAAACCATCTCATTTCTAAAGATCATCTAAATATTGGAGTACTCTTAGTCTTACAGAATTTGTTATGTTTATGGGTGATATTCATCAGAGGTGCATTCAGGGACCTCATTCAGCCTATACTATTATCCAGGATCATGTTTATGTCTGTGCTTATCTGTAAGGTGTGTATGGGGCTTTCTTGTTTGTCTTGTATCTTTAAGATAACTTCAGTTTGGACTTCAGGGACGTTTCACCTCTTCAGGTGGATTTGGATACGTTTTAAATTTATTCTGTGTTACAGGTATTGCTTCTAGCCCAAGTAGCCAACTTCTCCACCTTCTGGTTCACTCATGTCAAATGTTAAATTACCCCTCAGCTACTGATCTTGGAAGTGTTTTTGTGGAAACTGCTGGTATTTTTGTTACAAACACAACAAAATTAGCCAGGAAAATTGCTTGCACAAATCTTCAGGAAAATATTTATTTGGAAAGACGTTACTTTATTGTTCAAAATATAATCTTTCTCAATTCAACTATCTATACTCTCTGAATTAATAAGCAACTTGAAGCAGTCATAAAAAATAAAGACTTTAATTCTGATCAAAAATATTTAAGCTATGTATTCAAAAGTGTATGTTCTTATAGCATCAATAGGGCAATCAATGCAGAAAATCAGTTCAGTTAATAAGTAAATATTTTACAGTTATGGACTTGGAATAGATTTATGTGACCTCCTTATCTCTCTTTTCTTGGAGTTAAACATACTTACATAATTTAACTTAATTAATCTGTAGAGGTGCCCTCTTTGAAGGAAATAGTTGATTGTACATGTATTTGACTTATATGTGTTAACTCCACTGTTTAGTCAAGAGTGGGTGCAGGCAAAGTTATATATTGTGCATGTGTCACATGTCTTGCCTTCCAATATGTGAGTGTAGTCACTGCAATTGCTGCAACTGTTCTTTTTGGTTGGTTTGTTTTGTTTGTTTGTTTTCTTTTTGTCATTTGGTGCAAGGCATATAGTTGAAATACTGTTACAAAGATACAGAAAATGAAAAGAAATACTCTACAGTAGGCAATTTAGGAAAATGGATTAATGGACCTTTCATTCTAAGACAGGGTGGTGGAAACCTCTGAATGTGGCTGGAGCTGAAGATCCTCCCCCTTTTTCAGTGCAGTACCTAGTTAGACCAAGGGAAAGAGCATCCCCGCACTGGGTTGGGTATAGTTATGCACTGAATCCCATTTTTTGGTGAGAAAGGATGGGAGCCACAGGGGAGGGAGTGGGTCAGGAGTCTGGAATTTCATCATTGTTTCTTTAAGTCCTATTTTATTTCCAGCGTCATTTTCCAGGGTGTAAGTTGAGGGAGAGGAAGTTGTTCTGTCTTAAGCAATATTGCTGATGGTAGATAATTTTAGAGGTTGTGATGTTCATATACTATGAAAAAGAGACTATATAAATTGAAGGGAAAGCCAGTTGCATACCTTCATTAAAATCTTTTCACTAGTTTTGCTTTGAGAAGACATTTGCTAATTATCAAATGATTTTGGAATCATTCAAATCTACTTAAAATTTTTTGTTCCTTCAGATCAGATCTTGTTCTTATAGGTCCATGGATGACAAGGTTGTGAATCTTGAGAGTACTGTTGGGTTAGAGAAAGATGTTTATCCTGCCAAGAATGGCTGATTGTGAAATTTGGATTTCCTCAAACCTCACTTGAGAAGGACTAGGTACCTATTTCATTTAAAATATCTTGGAGGTGCAGAGTGTGTTTAAAGGGTCATTTTCATGGGTTGAGGCACCTGAATTCTTCCCACAAGTTTTTGTGACTATGTGTCCAAGTGTGTGAAAGTAGAGATGAGCTCTGATAACTAAGCGCTTGTGGTTTACCTGCATCCAATATGTCTTTTGGAAAGAATGTTTCGTGGTTTTAGTGTAGTAGATTTTAGAGAGAAGTTTTTACTTGTGACAATGGATTTAAAAATAGAAAAGTATTAGGAATAAGAATAATTTTTATGTTGTTGTTTTCATTACTTTGTCTCCTGCTTCCATTTTTCATGTTCTCTTCCCTCTTCTTTCCATTCTGTTCTCCTATTAATTCTCTGTGCCGGTGGGAATAGCCTTAATCTTTGAGGAAATTTTAGTACATGGGGAGGATCTAACATCAAATTCACTGAGACTTGAGGTCTTAATGATTTTAACTACTGGGAAAGATCAAAGGGGTCTGGCACTTGCACTACGTAGGCTTGCAGAGAAAGGCAGGAGTAATGGTGCTATGTATGTTTCAAAGGGCAGAGGTTCTCATAACAACGCAAGGGGCAAAAATTCCTGTTGGCAAGTAGAAAAATCCTGGCTTGTTTTCAAATGAAGCAGTGTATGCAGCTACAGCCTGTTAAAAAAAAAAAAAAAAAATTAAAAAATTGTGATGAGCTTTGGACTCCTCTAAAACATTAGAATAGGTGGTAAAATATCGAATATTCTGCACTGATAAAATGCATTGTCTCAGTCACTGTTGGTCAGACACATTATCTGCAGCCTCTTGTTGGTTTTAGTAAACAGATATTGATCAGTTTATTTCTAGTGAATAATGAGAACTGGCTATGTTCTTGGTGGATAGGATTGAAAAGGCATAGGAAGGTAAAATGAAGACAGGGAGCCTGGAAAAATCAGAATGTAATCATACTGCTTGGGGTATTTCAGTTGGTGTGTTGAGAAAATGGAGGTTTGGCATTTTCCTGACCCGGTAATACACTTTTTATCAATTATTAGTTGACGATTTTTGAAAGGAGAAGTCAATGCATAAATATGAGTGTACAAAATCCAGTGAAACAAAGCAGTTCTAACCAAATGAAATAAACTGTATGTGTTTATGTAGACAGGGTTCAAGCATCTGGAGTTTCTTCAGTTCTTTTCTGTCTAGAAGACGATATTTAAATCACAGTAGTGTTAAAAATACATTGTGTGTATTTAATATATCATCATTTCTATCAGTTGCTGCGACTTCCAATTTCATTGGAATGAAGAGTCTTTTGGAAAGAAAGAAGCAGAAATTAGTCTGTGGTTTTCTGATTTAGATTCAGAATGTCTATCCATTCTCTGACCTTGAAAGATAAATACCTGTGCTGGGCACCTGAAGGGTTCAGGCCTGTTGATCCACAAGATCAGTGTTTGTTTCATTGCATATGCTAGAATCTATGCAATAGATTTTTTTTCATAATTTCTGTTCAAATTGTAGTTTGCCTTCCATGCTCATTATAAAGTCAAGGAAGATCATTTTCTAATCCAGGACTGAAGGATGTATGGAGAGTGCTCAAGGAATGCGTCACTGTTATATAATAATGGAAGCTCTTGTCCTCACATAACTGCAGTGTTGGAAAGTGTATAGTGAACGAGACACAGAATTGTGGGAGGAGAAAAGATTCACTTATAAGAGAGATATTTTGAATTGTAGGGTCAAATTATATCCTGACTTAGAACAGAGTGTTCCTATAAAATGCTGAGAAAATAATTTTAAGTGCAGGTTTTCAAAGTGTCTGCTAATGGACAATGTGTTTTATTTAATGGTGCAAAACTAAAAACTGACTGTAAGATTTTCAAAAATACCAAGGGTTTGCAGCTGCAATTGAAGTCACCAGATATATACTATTATGTAAAGATGCTAGATCCTGTTGAAAAAAAAACCAAAATTTCAAACTGAACACTTAGAATTAATGTGCAGTATTACAGTTTTGATTTTACACCATTCTGATCTCATTTCCACACGTGAAAAAATATTGACCATGGTCATTATCTGAAGGTGTAATCTGATTGTGTGAAGGGCTCATATTTTATTTGTTTACTTCAGTAGAAAAGTTCATGATGAAGTAATAGTTTAAAAGTGTACACTGAGTGTACGGTCTCCTTCGAAACTGCATGCAGAATCAGTCTGGAGGAGAAAAGACACCACAGAAAGAACCGTGCCTTGACAGTGCCACCTATGGAGACTTTCTGCTGTGCCTTTTGCAACCGGACTTGCCTATCTCACATTGGCCTTATCAGCCATCAGTGTGCTTGCAGCAAGCATGGGTAAAACCCTCCCAAATCTTCGTTCACAAAATCTAGCCATGATGATGACACTGAGTGTGTTTGGAAGTCATGTATGGAGAGGAATATAAGGATTACTGGTATACTTAGTTTTCTTTGTCTGGTTCTCAGGGAGGTCACATTTCCCATGTCTAGCTCTATGTACGCAACTTAGGAGCTCTGACTTATTGTCTAGGACCATTTCCTTCTCACAGCTGACCAGATAGAGCTTAAAGGCTTATAATTGGGGGGGATCTAAATTAGATGTCCTGAGCTACCTAGTGTACTTTTTTAAATATGGAAATGCTTTGATTCCCTGTCCCTCCCACTCCTCTGGCTTTGAATTTTTACATAGAAAAACTAGTGTGGATTCTCTTGGTTAAAGATAATGTTATGATTAAGATGCATGGTAGAGTGGAATTGCAACTGCATGAGAAATTTTTATTTTCACTTTTCTTTTTATACTTGCTTGGTTTTGTGTGATTGCTTATCTGTTTGTTTTGGTATTGGAACATTTCTTTGTATATAAATTTCTGAACTGCTTAACAGGCAAACCATGCTTGAAGACATTTTACTGTGCATTGCATGTTCAGTTTTCCTTTTGTGTGATCAGTTTTGAAAAGATTTTAGTGTTTCTTATCACCCATTTATTTAATTCTTGTGCAGTCACAGAATCCTGTTTATAAAGATATTCCCTGTGATATCATACAGTGGAGGAGATGTGGAGCTATTTAGACAAACTTTAATTTTCTGTGCAACACTAAGCATGCACCTAAATTATGAGCCTGTGCTTCCTTTTTAGTTAGGTGAGAGTATTATCTGTAGAGATATTCAGTACATTCATTTAGGAACCTTTTTGGGTTTTTTTGAACATACAGGGAAGGTAGATCTTAACTTGATATTTAAGACCAATATCTGCAATTCGAGGATGTAAATATTCCTGGGAGTTTTTGTCTCTGTTCTTGAGTTTGGTATAGAACATCAACTTGGTCACTCAAGTTAAAGCATGAATTTCAGATGGAATATTTTCCTAAAGACAGTGAACAGTGGTACTAAAGAGACCTACTGTATGTATTATCTAGTTATTTCTTTACAGGAGTTCTAGTAAAGTTCACCAAAGAATAAAATTCCACAGCTTTGCTTCCTTAACTTTTAAAGTTACATTGTCTGCAGGTCTTGACATCACTGTAGTTTAATAAATATAGTGCAGATTTTCCTTTAATCTATTATCTTAAGGTATTGTATTTTAAATGGTATGTTACATGTTATAAATTTACCTTGAACTATGAGGCAGTTTTGTTGCCAATAAAAATAAAAGAAATAGATTGTAGTTTACATAATCGAAGTACCTTCCTTTGCATTTATAGGTGAATGTATTGCTGGAAATGTTTTAACACGATATTATGGGCAAAGAATTGGAAGTCAGATATGGAAAATTACTGATTTAATTTTGTAACTTAAGGCTTGCTATATGTAGCATTCCCCATTTTTAATCCTAAATGGAAATAAGCCCAGAGTGCAACCTAATATAAACATACAACAAATGCTAAAGGAAATCCTTTTAACTTCAAGTAGGAACTCTTCCCTGCCCATTTGATGCAGATTTTAGAACTTCAGGATAGTTGTTTTGCAACATGTTGCACTCAGTTGTGCAAACTTATCTTTTTAGGGTCAAAGAAGCGCAAAAACCACAGTCGACACAGTAAGTAAAATATTTTAAAGATGCAATAGGCTTGACTTTTCTACCTTTGCCATGTTCTGCTCTCTGCACCTTTGATGGTATTGGCTTTCACTGATACCTGATAGGCTGCAGGTAGTTTGTCATCTGCTTCCTGACTGGCTTGTAAGAGAGCTGCCTGCAGCTTCTTACTCCATCCACATGTTAGCTGGATGTAGGTCTTGCTGCCTGCTTGTGAACTGGTGAATTGTAAAACTTTACTTCCCTTACCTCCTTAGTGGCTGACTTAGTTCTGCAGCTAACATTGCCATTGGCTCTAGCTTTTCCGCCTGTGTATTTCTACTAATGTTGGATAAGAAAACATTTAAACTAGTGTGGTTTTATTGGTTATTCAGTCACATTATTTGCTTGTTTAAACAGGTGGTTTCCCTTTAGTGGGATCACTGAGCTGGTAAATAACGTTCTTCAACCACAGCAAAAACAACAAAATGAAAAGGAGCCCCAGACGTAAGTAAGCTGCTCTCTGTAGACTAAGTAATGTCTGTGTAGTGTTAGGACATACTGGAGAGTAAGTTTGAGATAATTGGCCATTTAGAACATTCAGCTGAGGGCATTTTACAAGGTGAACACAATTTGCTTTCCAACCCCTCATTTGCAAAGGGAAAACTGAAAATCAGGTTTTACTCTCCTTATCATTAATTTAAGTGGCTACATCAGAGTACAATTTAAGGAATTACTATTGGTTTAATTTGCCTTCTTCTTTTTTTTTTTTTCTTCTCCCTGCAAATGTTCCATATATGAAAGTCCCAGTGAAGTGATGCATTTACTGTGCATGAGGAACTGGAATGATAAGACATGTAGTATTATTTATAGCATGTCTATGCATATGCATGTTATTTGTGATATTGTTTATGCATAGAATGCTATATGAATCTACATAATATATATGAAGAGCTTTCTAATAACCAGGAAAATGTAATTTTATTTTTTTTCCATGCTTTTAAAATATCTGTAAAGTTTCAGAACTTTAGCAGATATAAGGTGAAATCTCAGGTCAGTCAAAGCTGAGCAAATTTTGACTTTGATGAGGCCAGTATTTCACCCATGGACCATTTATAGTGTTAAGTCAGTACTTTTTTTGCTGTCTGAAAACTTTAAGATTTAGCAGAAACTGGCAAAGCTAGGACATTCAGTCTTAGAGCAGAACTTAAAGCATGGATCTGAAAATATTCCTTTCATAAAGACAAATTAAAAATATTTATTATTCCAAATTTTCAAATTCCTAAAATGAGAGTTCTGATATTATTTAAGATTTAAAAATTTAAGTTGCTGTCTTTTCTTTCTACTAAAGATGAATGCCTTGTAAGTTCACATGTTAAAAGAAATGTTTACTTTTGAATTTACACACAATTAGTTTAAAGCATGTGTATAACTTGTTAATTATTTTCCAGACATAATCAGTTTTAGTTTATTTTTTAATATATGTATAAGTGGAGATTCATACTTGTGGGTCATGAATGCTGTGCTATGTTTTTTGAGAATACACAGTGAGAAATTTTCGCAAGTTACAGTGGAAAACTAAGACATCAAATTGATATTTTGTAAAGCAGTGTATTATTCTGAGCTCTGTTTCTTATTTAAGTTCTTATAAAATTGTATATAATATTAATAGTAACTATTTTCTTTATTGATTATTGTTAGATACTGGCAATATTCCATTTTGTTCACAACACTGCAGTACCTCCTTTGTGATCCCAGTTTCTTTAACTCAGCAAGGTCTCTTCTGCTTGTACATAGGAAGAATATGACTTTCAAGAAACTGAAAATACTGTATAGGCAGTATAAACAGTTGGGTTACAGTCGACAAAAACTATTTATAAATGGTTACTGTTATTACGGAAAGATTTTTTTGAACAGTGATCTCTTTGGGAACTGGCTTTGTTCAGTGTTTTTATTATATAATTAATATTATATAATTAATTCGTGTAGTCACTGAATTTATAGATAGCACAAGACTGTGAGAAGTGTAGCATGTAATGGCAGGATTAGACTCAAAAATTATTCTTAACAACCCAAGCTATGGTTATGACGTTATGATGCCATGCAAGAGGAGAAATGCCAAGTGGTGTAGGTATGTAGGAGTGGTGTATGTGGTTGACACAGGACAAAGGAAAATGGTGTAGGGACATGTTCTTACAGAGCAGGTTTGGAAAATACCTGTTAGAAGAGACACAAATGTAGATGGTCCTGTACTTGGACAAGAGAATGGATTAACTGACTTTTAAAAGTGTCTTCCAGCACTGCTTATTTGTGGTAATTTTATTAATTAATGATCAGCATTTATGTTTGTGATTATTGCAAACATTCAGGGAGAAAATTGAACAGAAATACTGGTGGTGCAACTTTTAAATTTTATTTCTTTTCCTTACTAATGGCTTGCAGAGAATTGTTGTACCTGGGAGGATTGTGGGACACTGGGGAGGAGAAAAGATGTCTGAAGATATTTTTCCACTATTTGTACATGTTGGGGTATTTTCCACTTGAAATCACTGTTCATATCTGAGCCTGTAATGGATTTCAAGCTATGTCTATCCACATTGCATGAAAAAACTGATTTACAGTGAATCTGGGGAGGACAAAATGTGGGAGAAGGCAGAAAAGGAATCAGTAGTGTCTGAAAACATAAGGTACCATGTTACAAATTTCAGTTTTGCTCTGGAGAAAGTATTTTTGAAGAACCATTGACCATGTGTCCTTATGGGCAGAGGCAGAATTAGTCTGACACTCTTGGACGTGAATTCTGTACCACAAAGTCACAGAATGGTGGAGATTGGAAGAGACCTCTGGGGGTCATCTTGCCCAACCCTCCTTCTCAAGCTGGGGTACCTGGGGCCAGCTGGTTAGAATTATCACCTTCCCATAGATCAGGGTGAATCTGACCAGTCTGTTGTTCCCTAGGTCCTTCCTTTTGTGATCTTCCAAGGTGGGAGTGATATTTGCTTTCCTGCAGTCATTAGGCACCCCTCCCAATTTCTGTGATCATTCCAGTATTACTGAGAGTGGCCTTGCATATCTTGTCTCGATGAACAGTACTTTTATGTCCAGCTTCTGTGTACTTCATCATTAGTTTTATCTGCAGAGTTTGAGATATTTCCATTGTGTAATCTTCACAGAGTAGAAATTCCTAGCTGCCCCTTGAAGCAATTGCTCTTGATGCTCAGCAATCAGCCTGTCCATTGTTATTTCATCAGATTCATATGGTAATACTTTGTACAAGGTATATTCAGGCTGTTCCTCATTAGGATTTGGTGGTCTTGTGCCTAAGGATTTGACTTGGAGTTTTTATTTTTGTTTTGCATGAGTCTTGGGATCATTATGTGATGGTATTAAGCTCCAATGAAAGCAAAGGGATCCCTGTGCTAGGAGGCACTAAAAATTCAACTAATGTATTGTGTATTGGCAGTGCCCAGCAATGAATATCTGGGGACACGCATAAGGAGAGGGTCATGCACAGACTAATTCTGGTTACAGGTATTTTAGTGGTTTCCCAGGGCAATGGCTGCATGGATATTGCTGCATTTATTTCATGGCCATTAGGAATCTATTCGCCATAACTATCTGCAGTTCCATTTTAAACCTATTTATATTTTTGGCTTCAGAGGTTTGTGAAAATGATTTCTGCAATTTAATTATCTGCTATATAGAGGAGTTGTCACCCTTTGCTTTAAACCTACTCTCTGGTATTTTCATTGGGAAATGCTAGTCTTGTGTTATATAGTTCCTTATATACTTTGTCTATACTATGTATAACCTTCACATGATTCTATTACATTCCATGCAGTCTATTATATTTCATACAGATATCCTGTTAAGCTGCAGAGTCAGAGCTCTTCCTTCTGTGAAAGGCACTCTGTGCTTTTGGTCATCCTTGTTGCCTTGATCTGCTTTTAAAAACTCTGTTAGATCTTTCTGAGTTAAGGATGACCAGTATTAAGGATATGACCAGGATTAAAGAAACAAGAGATCTGTGATTTTAGACAGTGGTTCAAGAAAGAAAGTTTGTAATGTTTGCTGCTTAAAGATCTCCAGATACTGAAAAGATTATATTTTTTTCCCTTTTCCCATGAACATTTTTGTTTATTTTCAGGCTGGAAGTTTAGTTGCTAGCTAAGAACTGTAAGAGGTTGATCATTGACTTTAACAGCAGAAATTGAGCCTCTTTTCTTGCTTTGATAGTTATGAAAATATTAATAATCAGTGGAAAAAAATACAGTCAATGTCAAAAGTGATTAAGCATAATGCTTTTTGTACCCAAACTATTTAAAAATAAATAGATTAAAATATTTCATTGCCTTTTTGTTCTTTCACTAGACTAGTTCTAGGACAGATTAAAAACTGCATTGCTTAGCACAACATAGGGATTTTTGCTGCTAAAAATGACTTTTCAATAAATAGATATTTACATGCTTTTATGGAAGCTATGCTGTCACTATAAGGAAATAGAGATTGGAAATTACTGTAAAATGATGCCAAGTAAAACCATTTTCTGCATTTTTTTCCTGTAAACTAAATTAATTTTTCTACTAGTAGACCACAGTAGCAAAACAGTATAATTTTAAGTAAATTTTCTTTTCCTGTAGTCCTGAAGTGACAGATTTTTTAAAAAATTGAATTTCATAAACCACTCTAAATGTAAGAAATCATCCTTCGAAAATGTTTGATTTAAAAAATTTTATTCCTTTGCTACTTGGAATGTCAAGTAATACAAAAGTATCAAGCAATACAAAAATAATTTTCTAAATAGTCTCTGCGATCACACTCATAGTTTTGTTAATATGCTCTGTCCTGTTTTTATAAAATCACTCTAGATGTAATGAAAAGTTTTCAGTATTTGAATGTGTATATGTACAGAACAGGGACTGTATTTACAGAGAAAACCGTGTCATTATTCCAAATCTCCTTTGAGACATTTTTGCATAAAATTGTGCAAAAGAGCAGGATAAATTTCAAGGTGCAATGCATGTAATATTTTTTTTTTGTTGTTTATGATGCAAATTCACTCTTACAAGTCTCCAAGTTCAGCATTTGACAAGAAGACTTTCTTAGGTTATAGATGTTATTTTCTTCATCAAATTAGAATTGTCACACAAGGAAATATTACTGGATACTTTAGCCAGTGTCTTAATTAAAGCAATTTTTGAAAGAGATAGTTCCATTTATAAAAGTGTTTAGTGAATTCTAATTGAAATAGATTGGCATGTCTCAAATACTTCAAGTAAATCAATGGATCCTTACTTTTGTATTCTAAATTTACTGCGTAAAGACTGTGCCTGCCAACCACAAGGTAGTTTTGAATGTCTTCACATCATCTTTTGTCATGTGACAGCAAGTCCACACGAATAATTATTTAATACAGTTTACATTATATGTAGTCAGTGCATTTATTTGCAGTCTGTACAGTTCCTGTTCAGAATGTTTTTAACAGAACCTGTTGAAAATAACACACTCCACTTGAAGTCCTTTTCTGAAAGAGAAAATAGGTCTCTGCAGACAATAGGTTTGTGAAATTGGAATCATGAGAAGTCTAACACTCTACTGTGTATATCTTCTGAGGCAGTAAGATAGAAAGCCGAGTAAATGAAGTAAAAATAAAATTATACTTAGAAGTATAAAAAACCAGATTTGAATATAGAAAGAAGAATAAAATCAAAAATACATAGCGGGCCTGTAGTTAGCATTATGGACAAGGAAAAGCTGAAAAAAGACCCCCCCAAACTGAGATAATCTATGTTTACATACTTTACTCCAATAAGAAATTGGATAAAATAGTAATGAAGGGAAATAGTTTCACTTAATATGGTAGGGCTGAATTGGAGCTATATCTGAACAGTTTTGTGTACTAAAATCACTAGATGTTTTGTGTTATGCAACATAATAAGAAGTAAAAACATGGTATAACTGAGGGATGGAATGTTTCCATATGTATATATATAGAGAGAGATGTAAATAAACCAAATGCTGTATAGACAATACAGAGTGAAATACGTTTTAACATACAGCAACCCCAAAAGCTTTTTGGGAGAGTATTTTCTCTCTAATTTTTGCAATTTCTCAGAGTTTGTGAGTGTCACAGACTGTGGTGCTACTATTATGCTGACAACATCCTGATTTGAACTGCTTTCCAAAAGAAATAGACAGTACCCCTAGAGGGATGACAGGTTGTCGGAATGAGATAAGCAAATAGATTTAGAAAATGCTGGCTTAAGCTTAACTTAAACAAGATAGAAGTGATACTCTTATGAAAAGAGGAAAGCATGTTAAGTGTGCAGCTGAATCGGTAACCTCAGTTTCCAATGGAACCTGCCTTCAGGACAGTGACAAAAGGGACTCTTGCTAAACCTAGAGGTTATACACTCATGTTGGCATTAAGGGTAACCGTAATCAATGTTTACATTTTCATATTCCAAAGAAGAATTTTGAATTTTGTTTTGTGAAGAATTGATAACAAAGATCATGCAGCAAGTTCAATTTATATGATGTTTATCAAATTTTGTTTTAGAAAGGTCAAAACTTCTTGAGAGGATCAGATCACAGCTGCTGCACTCTACTGTCTCTGCCTTATTCATGATAAACTCTTTCTCCTTAAAATGACAGGGCATATTATAATTTGGGAGTAGAAGTGATGTGAACCTTATTCTACTTGCAGCATCACTAGTTTCAAAAGTTTCATTATCAGAAATTATTCCAAAAAGTGGCATAAAATGGTTTTGATTGGTCAAACAAAATTTAAACATTGCTTTCCCTACTGTTTGTAAATATTTTACACTGCAAGTGATCATTTACATGTGTGGTAATGTGGTTGTTCAATATAGTTCCTGTCCTGTCTCTGATGCTAAGTGAGCACCTTGTCTCATACTCCACTTTGAACGGTATGAATATCCATTACTTATATGTTTGTTTTGTTCCTTCAATATGCTTCTTCTTGCCCTTGTAATTTTCAATCCATTACAGATACCTTTATATACATATAAAAAAAAATAAAATAAAANTCATGTGTTGTGTATCATTTTTTAACCATTCACAGTGTAGAACTATTTTATTAATGTCAATTTGAGGGAAATAGAAGTTTGCAGAAGGAAATTTTTAATTACTCTTGGATTTTTTTAAAGCCATGAAATATTGTCATAAGCAACATCTTCTTAGCACTCATATAGGGTTTCTATTTTATTGAAATAGTACCTGAGTCACATTCATTAAGATGACTTGGCAGAGACTAAGCAAAGGAAAAGAATAAGATTATCCTCTGCTACTTATATTCTGTTTGCAGGTTGCTAGAAACTATTATCATGGTTTTTTAATACAATTATCTTACTGTTCTGGCAGGGAACTTTTGTCTTCTAATATTTGGATAGAAAATAAAGGCTATAGAACTGTTATTACACTGATCAATAGTCACCAGGTTTGTGTTTCTCATTGTGAATGTAAATACCAAAATCTGAAATTCCATGGGATTTATATTATCTGAGTCACTTTTCACAACATGCTTTAAGTCATTATTTGCCCTCTGGTAATTTTTTGTTATTGGTTCACTATTCCCATTGGGTATATAGGCCAAGAACAAAGACTTTATCCCATGGAAATACAGTTAGGGTGCCTGAAACTGAAGGGTAGCTTGGGAGCTCAGTAGTTCTGAAGCCTTCCTGTATCCTACACTGAATCCTAAAGGAGAAAACCAGATGGTACAACCAGGCTGTGCTTGGTCTGTTATTTCTGAGCTCCAGTTAGTTGAGACAATTCCTTTTAATAACACAAAAAATGTTTTCATAATCCATCTTTTTCAAACTTGTTTCCCATTTTTCTAGTTCAAAGATTTCTGTGTCCCTCTCTCTCTGGCAAGCTTTATCTCCCAAAGCAGTTTTTTTTTTTTTTTCCTCTGTACTTGTTTCCCTTATTATGGGGCGTTTTCTCCCCCCCCCAGATATTACTTAATTTTGACAGATTTTTCTATGATTCTAAACATTTTAAATTTCAGTTAGTACCAGTGGATTTGAAGAATAGCTCAACACATTATAGTGCCGTCTGCCTTTTCTAGTTTAAAAATATGTCAAAATAGATTCTTATAGGTTAGTGTTCTTCCTTTTGGTTGAGTTTTCCAAGAGAAAATATTGAGCTTAGCAGTCAGAATCATAAAATCAAAGGCTGTTGGAACTAGTTAGCGACCTCAGTGGGACTGATCTGTCTCTTCCCTCAGGCCATGCTTCTGTGAGTCATGCAGCATCCCTGGTAGTACTGTAAATGTAGAGTATGTTCGGGATGCACTCCCAGGATGGCAGAGTTATGAGTGTCTGTTTTCATCACTTGGGAAATATGTTTATGGTACAGTTAAGTTGAGCTTGTTTTGGCACTATTACTGTTTTCACATGGAATCTCCTGACTCAAGCTCTCTGTTCTGTTCAGTGCTTTGCAGTGGGCTCTCCTGGTATTACAGGATAAGAGCTAATTTCTCCAGGGATGGGTCTCTAGACCTTTTGCATGAAGCTGTAGATCAAAACTGTCCTTCTGTACCTCTCCTCAGTTTATTTTTGCTCGTCACCTTCTTTCCACCTCTTTCACCCTCTCAACATTTCATGTGGAAAAACTCAGATTGATTTTAGCCTAAGTGGAATAAACCCCCAGAATACTGAGAATCACAAATGAGTAAGGGTAGGACTAATGTAGATGTGGTAACTTGTTTGGTTTTTGGAGAGCAGTATCTTTCTCACACTTTTATTTTGATTTTTTTCCATAAAACCTGGCAGAAAGAAAGCATGAATCAAAGACACCTTCATTTCTTCTGCTGTACATGCAACCAAGTGACTGAAAATTTTCTGAAAATAACCAGGAGATATTTTTTAATAATTAGATAAATATGGAAGACAGTTGATAAAGAATTTGAAGTCAGAGATGTAGAACAGATTATTTGTTAATAAAAACAACACTTTGTGAAAGGAAAAGTGAGTTTACTGGTGATTTTTAATTATTTGTATCAACATTGAACTGTTAAAATCAGTAGTAATTGGTGTGATAAAAAAGGCTTTCAAAGGGTATGATATAAAAAAGATTATAAATATTTTTATTTTGAACCACAGGTAGCGATATTAAGTCAAGAAAAGAACATAATGGAAAATATTGAAAAAATATTCAAGAAAGGGGAGAGATTTAGTGATAATGGCTGAATCAATTATATAATTGCAACTGCAGAACTACCCTCAAGAAGTTGGAACAAATTCTTAGAAAAGAAAAATTAGGTTAATGAACCAATACCCAATTTCAGAACATGGCAGCAAGTTCTGAAACACTTAATGCCTAGAACTCTAGAATTACATTAGAAACCTAGTTTCTTGGGCACAGAAAGATGTTTGGAACTTCACAAAGGCTACCGGTGTGGTGTAAGCTCTACATATTAATATTCATTTTATTCTCTCAAATGTAAGCTTTTATTTTGATGTTTTTGCAGTGGTTTCTTGTAATACAAGTTTCAGAGTGAGTGAGGATGAGTAAAGCATTCTTTTCACTGTTGCATTGTTTTACTCTTTTGACAAAGAGTAGTTGGAGTATTTGGTCAATTAATTAGATAAAAATAAAATTAAATGTTCGTGCCCTAATTGAGGAGGTGTAGAGGAACATCAAAGCTAGAGGAAAGAAATGTCTATTTATCCTCCCTTATTTAAGGCAGGAAAGGACTAGACTGACTCAGAAAGGCTGATTGCAGGATGCAGAGCTCTGCCATGTTTATCTAGGGAAGACTTACTAGCTGAGGCAATTGTCCTTTATCACTAGGAGCAGATTTTTGTGATGTGCTGGTAGTCTTCACTCTAATTCTGGTTTTAGAGTTTAGAGAATGACTGAACAGACAGTCAAAACATTCAGGTATGCTCCAAAATGAGCATGGTCCTCAAAATATTTATATCATGAAGCCCTCCATCAACTCTTCTATCTTACTGATGAATGTATCTTTTTATTTTTTCAACATCTTCATTCCCACTTGCTTTTACTTGCCCTCTTGTGGGTGACTTTTTGTGAATATAGTGGAAGAAATATGGATTTTACAGAAGAAAGAAATTCACTTATCTCTTCAGAAATATGTTTTCCAGATTATGTTCTGTATAGAGAGAAAGTTGAAGTAAATTCATAGTGATGTGGCTCCTGGAGTATCTTGGACTCAGAACAAACATAGACATATGGTGTCAGGGTGAGTTGATCAGAAGCCTGGGGTGAGGAGGAATACTACTGGGTACAAAGTCTCATCTATGAATAACATTAACAGACGGTGAAGATTGTCACAGAGCAAAAGAAAAAAGGACACTGTCACAGAAACAGAAATCCAGCTTTTATTGAGGCCTATTTGAATTTTAGATCTGTCACAAATCTGATTTAATGACTCCAAAATTTGAAAGTTGATCAGTAATTCCAGTTACTCATTCTACAAGTCACCATTTTCTTATCCTTTAGGAAGCTTTGCATCCATTTGTATATTCCCTGGTTCCACAGCTGATTACTAAGGATAGGTTTTTTAAGGAAGTGAATTTTCATGTTTCAGTGCAAGGATGTTTAGCAGAGAGAACTTGGGTTTTGTCAGCAGATACACAGTCAGGCTTCTCATCTCAGGTGTGCTTTGTCCAGATTGTGTCAGAACAGTTCTGGAACAGCTGTGGGCACCCCCATCTCCCAATTACGTATCTAAGAGCAAAACATGTTTTATTGTTTCTAGTGTGGTATTCACCAACAGGATGAAAAACACTAACATTTGTGTGACAAAAATCCAATTAACAGGTAACTTCAGAAAGAGCAGAACGTTGTCTGTTTCAAGATAAAATCTGACTTTAAGGCAGCAAATTTAACCATATTTCATCATATTTAGTGATGATGCTGCATTCTCTTTAGTGTCTATACTGAACCTCTTAAGAAAAGGCTATCTGTTCTTAAGGAAACTATTCTTTAAAAGATTTGCTATTGGATTTTGGAGTCCATTTCTAGCTACTACAATATTAATTACCTATGTACACTAAACAAATATTGTTTCTTTGCTTAGGCATTCAACATTGATGAGTTGTGATAATCTTTAGGATCACAACTTTATCTCCTCTCGTGATTTAAGTGTTGGCTGTTATATCCCAGACAATACCTTTGCCTCTTTTTTGGACTCTACCTTTAGAGCCTAGGGAAGGATGAAAGTGAGATCTATCTATAATAAGCTTCTTTTTGGGTGTCCATATTTATAGAAAGCTCTTGCTTCCAATATTTGGAACCTACTTTTAGAAAGATCCTTTTGTAACAGATTAGTTACAGAAGCAGAAAGAACTGGAAGTATATCAATTTTGATAGTATGTCTTTGACTAGTGATGTCTGGTCAGTCTTAGATACAGAAGACATGCAAAATAAGAATGGCAATTGATTCTGGCCATGACATATTTTCTATAGGTAAAATTGACCAGGTTCTGCAGGAATGCTAAAATATTTTTTTTTCCTCCAAATTATATTCCACGATTAGGATAGTAGATCTGTTTATATTTGCGATTTTTCTAAAGAGAAGTACTCTGAAGAAGGCTTTAATAAACTCATATAAGAGTCTTGGCAGAGAAAATTATCCAAGCCTTACAGGAGAACAGATATTCAAGATGCTGTCTTTGGGATAGCTCCTGGCCCTGGAGTGTCAGTGTCCTCCTCCCTCTGCTCGTTCATGGGCCCGCTGTTCCTGCATCCTTCCACTCTGCAGGGCTGTGGGCAGCAGGCCCACTGGTGGCCTGACCTCGTTCTCTTACAACCCTTGTTTATACCCAGGAACTCTGAGCTCTTAATGGTTAACTAATAAGCTTTAATTAAGAGGTTAAAAGATTTAAATATCAGATTAAATTCTGATCTTCTCTCTGCTACTAATACTTTGGGATGGTTGTGTACAACTCCAGTTGTTTGGAAAACTAAAGCATTATCTCTCAGAAACAGTATTAGATTGACTATTATGCATGCAGTTTTTGAGGCACAAATCTCTAATATTTTCAATCATTATTGAATGCTTTTTATCTAAAATGAAGAAATACTGCTGCAGCCTAAGTTATTTTATTTTACTTCTGAGAAGCAAAGTTTGAGTTCAGTGCACTTTTTCAGTAAAGAGAAGGTACAGAGGCATGGATTTAGATATAACTAATGTGAGGGAAACTGTTAAACACCTTGTTCATACACTTACAAAAAGACACTCCTACAAGTGAGAACATGTCTCTGTTTGTGAGTTCCCTTGCTCATTTAAAAAAAGATAAAAAATTATACTAACATGATGAAAATAATTTGTGTATTGGCCCTACTTCTTGTTACATTAAAAATATGAACGGTATGAAACATTGCAGTCTTCTGAGAACTGGCAAACTGTTCAAGAAGCTCTTCCCCTATAGTGCTTCTGGCAATGTGGCTCCTCCGGTGCTGCTGTTATGGGAAAATTACTGACGAAGTCAAAACCAAGATGCACCACAAAGAATTGCAAACTACACTTCTGGTGGTGATTATTCAGCATCAAATGTGTAGGTGTAGTTTGCTTAGGTGAAGCTGAGGCAACTGTGGTGAGCACAACTGAGACTTGCTTACACTTGCTTTCCTAGCACTGCTCAAATTTATTTCCTGTTTGTTAAAAAAGGAAAGTCGTCGAGACAGAACACTCCTGTCACAGAAGGAAAAAGATAGGGGCTACTTAATAATTGAAAATGCTCATGAATGTTGTAAACAATGTGGAATGAAGTCGTTCTAATCATGATACTGTAATGTCAGGAGGTGTTGCATTTCGAAGCCGAGACAGTCTGACCTATTATTTAGCATGCATTTATTTTGGCTGTGTGTGCAGTAGTCTAATGAAAAAGTAATTTTGCCTTTCATAGTAAGGATAACAAACTTCATCACAGTAACTTAGTTATTTTGGGCATTTCTATAACTACGGGTGTGAAGGAAATGACATCCTTGCGTAAGTGAACTGATGAAGCAAAAAGTAACCCGAGTGACTGTGAGAAATAGTATCTCTGCTGGACATGCCCTTTGTAAATGTAATAATGTTGCAATGTGCTTAATTGACAGAACTGAATTAGTCCCTTTCCCAGGCAAATACTGCAGATATTTAAAATGAAATTTGGAATAAAGTAATTTGAAGTATGATTTATGAAAGCAAGTCAAAGATAAGATAAACTGTGAAGTTTCCCGTGAGTGAATAATTTGGACAGAACAGTAATTTGTATACTTTTAATAATGAGGCTGCTTAAAAAATAAAGGTCTACTAATTGGAAAGTATATAGATGTGCCTCAGTTTTTTTAAAACTGATATTAGAATTCCTAACATAAACAGTATCAGAAAAAATATAGAAGTGATCAACATGAACCTGTATTTCTAGTATTTTTACATTACTGTAACATTTCTGCCTCAAAACAAAAATCAAGTGAATCAGGAAGAAACATGTGACTAACTATAAAAATAGCATTTAAAAAAAAATTACAAAAATGTAGAATGACACAATACTAATAGACTTGAAGAGGAAACTTTTGTGAGAGCCAAGTCTTTTCTTGGTGATTTAGATTTCAGGTGAAAATTTTTGTATAAGTTATAAAAGTTCATGTACATCTTCCTCAACCTTGTATGAAAAATACAAAAATAGAAGTCTTCACTTTTGCATAAAGCTCATAAAGTAGTATGGTTTGCTGCAATAGCTGACAAGTAATCCTAATTCTAGTTTATAAAGTGGTTTCCTCTTACAAGAAAAGTCATGAGATATTATTTCCTGTCTCTTCAGCAAGAAACTCTGACTGTTCTTTCTACATTTTTACCTGGAGATCTTTTGGGGTTGATTGACTTACAGCTCTAGAGAAATTTTCTAATATTAGATTTTCTAATAACTAGACTACTGCAAGTGGTCATAGCTGAGTGTCATGGTTGGAAATGTATATGGTGCTGCATCTGATGTGCCTATTTTACAGCAATCTACAGGGTACAGATTTTTTCTGTCCTTTGTGGCTTCTCTCAAAGAAATTAAGGACAGATACTGGATATCAACAGTGTGAGTCTGAATGTTCCTATGACCGTTTCTGAAAACTCCACTTCCATTTGTCCAAAGTGCTTAGCAGCAGCAGAGTGTGATGATATTATGGCATCAGTACAATCAAAGATTCAAATAGTATTGTCTATTTTAAAGTGTCTCTGATTGTATAATTTCTAATATTCAGTAAAGCTTGAGCTCAGGATGCATCATTACTCTTAAATGCAACAGTTCCAAAAGTTTCCTTCTGTCGCTATGACTATTTTTCCAAACTTGAAATGCAATTGCTTTAGAGACAATTGTTCTTTCTGACCAGAATTGGCAAAAGTTTTTTAAGTGAAGTTGAAGGTATCTGGATATGTACAGCATGCAGTGACTGCTTGCATTTTTTTTTTTAATGTTAGTTAAAAAAAATTGAGCACAATTATCTGCAATTTTTAATCTATAGTATTTTAATTTCTTTGATTTACTATAACTAGGTTGAAATATAAATGAAATGACCCAGGTTTAAAGATCCTGTTCTTGTGCTTTGCCACACACACTTCCTGGCAGCCTACTTTTACTGGAAGTTCAACTGCTGGGTCCTGATCTTCATTGTCAGCTGAGGTTTAGTTCTTACAACTTCAGCACTTTATCAAAGCAGCTCCTTTGGGATAGTGTGGAATGCAAACACAGGGACAAGGCCAATGGAGCTGGAGATAACATATTTTTAACTGCATGAATGCAGTAGTGGAATGAATTTGGAGAGTTTCCTTGGAGAGTCAGGCAGTTTTTCAATTAGAATTGGCATGGTTAATTTTACTGTTAATGAGACCTAAAATTACCTGGGAGGTGTTGGCCTTGCCACAAGGGTAAAGAGCAGAGGGAAAACTCTGCTCTGTATAACAGGATGGATTTAGTTTACTTGCTTGATGCTTAAACATTAAAACATAAAGTCATATTCATACTACTCCATGTTAGGTGGAGAAGGTACAGAAGTAGGTGACACATATTGTACTCACAAGAATGGCTTGTATGAAGTTCCCACCAGCAGAGAATATTTGGGTTCATTCACCTGCATGAGGCAAATGATGTTAGGGCATAACAGACATCTTTGCTCTGCTTGGCTTGGCAAAGAGACAATGAGGTAGATCTGTATAGTTTTGGATGCTGGTAATCACTGCTGTAATTGACTGTTCCCACCTGAGTTACAAGTGAGCAGCAGCACTGGTATAAACCAAGGGCAAGATCATGTAGCAACCATACTCCTTTCTTAGCTCTTTTCAGCATTTCAGGCACAGCCAGCATAATAATTCACTTAAATTTAGAGTATATATATTCACTCAGAATAGACATGTATGTTTTTTACAATATTTTTTCATTAAAATTACCTAAAGTCATAATGTTCTTTATGTTTGTGCCCTTTAATGTAGGAAACGTAGGATTCGGATATCTTCTTCTTCTTCTTCTTCTTTTTT
>VXAU01004938.1:625746-699401 GCA_013399695.1 Formicarius rufipectus
GTATTATAATGATAAATACTTCTGTGATTGAGACTCAGGTAGTATTTTTCTTAGTGTGAACAAGGTTATTTCTTTTGTGTGTGAAGAAATATTTCACCATGTTTAGGGCCTCTTTGTTTTATGCATACACATTTTCATAGGTTCTTTATAGATGTTCTGCACTTAAAATTGCATCATTGTTCCTCTGTTCCTGTTTCATGTTAATTAATATCTCAGAATAATTAAAGTACACATTCTTTAATAGGTTAGAAATTGGGAAACATGAAAATAATTATTGTTTTATAGTTAGCCCCACCTGTAGACCAATTCAAACTATAATAAATGAAAAAGCAAAAGATTTCAGAGGTTTGTTCCTATTGACAATTGCAGGAGAATTCAGCCTATCTCTAGAAAAAAATGAAATATCTCACTATTTCACATGGCTGAACATGGGTGTTATTGTTTATGGTTTATTGTATATGGTTTATATTTAACCTTCTTGCTCTGAATAAGATATTTAAATTCTAGGAAAGATCTTTATTTGTTAACTTCTAAAGTGGAGAAAAGTGTGTTTCCCACCTGAAAAGAATGACAGAGTTCATTTTCCACTAATTCTTCCCCTGAACAGATAAAACCCCTTCAGATTTCTTATACAAAGTGCAACTCTCATAATAGAGACTATGCACAGTTTTGAGGTAAGCTTGTGAGTTACTATTTTTGTATAGATTTCTTGGATTCAGAACAGGTAGAAATTCAACTCTAGGTCTCTTGCAGTTCAGGCAAATACTTAAATGAATTGTGTCTCATGGTATTTTATATTTTCTAGATATTATAGCTGGTATATAAAAGAAAATGTTATTGAAAGTTTAGCTAAAACTGATGCTTTCAGTAGGAAATCAAAGTAAGTGCCCCTGACTATGTATTTTCAATATTTTAGATTTCTCCTAGTTATTATAAATTCCAGGGCATAGACTAAAAAGTAGCACTTTTATTTAACAGTTGTGGTTTTTTAAGCCCTTTCAATTTGCATTCTCTGAATATATTTTGGTATATTTAAAAAAAAAACCAACCATAAAGTCTAAGCTGAGACATTTCACTTAGATGATTCTGAAGTTAAACCTACTGGCAGTAGAAAATAGTTGTTTTCTTTGAGTAAAGCAGCAGAAACAATATGTCAGTTCCAATGAGACAGTAGAGATTTTACCAGCAAGAAAGTTAAAATGCTGTGAATTGAGTGAATGTTCACAGAGATCTCTGCTGACGTCCACTTTCTGTCAGTATTTCATTTTTACTGATATGGAAGTTGAAAACTCTAAATTATGAATGGTTTCAAGACTGTAGTTGTGCTACCTCACTGGGTATGATAATCCACTAGTTTTAATCAGATTTGGAGGTAAGGTTCTTGTTTGAAGTTTAATTTTTTAGTAAGTTTTCAATATGTGGTAGACTTAAAGCAGGACCCTTGTCTTCTGAAGAGGAGTTTTGTGTGATGCCCTTTCCAATTGCAGTGGAATACTGGCAAAACCATCATTTGGCAATTAGGAAAACTTCTATTTTGCAATGCTGATCTTTGTTTTGGTTTATTTATTTATTTTAATTTCTATTTTAAAGACTCCATACATCTATATGAAAGCACAATTTAAAATTTTTGCTGTCCATTGCATTATATGTAGTTGAAAGTAAGTATCAGTTCATTGGTCAGACTCTGAGAGTTAACTATTCTTACAGTAGTTTATTAAAAGCATGAAGAGGGTTTTATTTCAGTTCCACCCCCCCAGCACTATTGAAGAAGATAATTGTTTTTGAATACTTTTCCTTTTGATTCTGCTTCAGTTTATACTTCATATTTCTTGCTTGATTCCACAAAGCCATTTCCAATTAAATAATAAGAGAAAAGTACTTTGAAGAGGATCTCTGAACTGACCCCATACTCAAAGCAAGCTTATTGCCAATACTGGGTCAGGACCACTGGTGCTTTGTCTAGGTGGTTTTGAAAATCTTCAGGGATAACAATCCCACAGCTTCTTGGGACTGCCTATTCCAGTGATGCACTGCCTGTCTAATGAACATGCCCAAAACAAATGTCCTTCCCATGTGCCTTTATAGTGCCTTTTGCCCTTCTATTTGGATTTTTGACAACCAGCTCTCTAATTTTTCCGCAGAATTTTTAAATTAGATAGATAGTTTCAGGCAGGTGTTAGATCAGTCCTTAGTCCATTCCTTTCACTGGACTGAACAGACCCAGCTTCTGTATTCCCACCTTGCAGTTTACATGCTCTAGGAACATGACTGTCTTCTTTTTTGTTGAAAAACCAGACTTTTCCAGTTTGCGAACATCCCTCATGAGCTGGCAGACCCCAGTCTGGATGCAATATTTCAGGGGCAGCCTTGCTGGTGCCAGCTAAAGGGAAAGAATAACTTTCTGCTGCTTCTGCTCTTGCTAATATGACCCCATATGTAATTTGTCTGATTTGTAGCATGAGCGCACACACCACTGACTTTTTGCTGGGTTTCCACCCTGTTTTCCAGGGATTCCTATCAGTAGAGTTGCTGTTGAGCCTGTTGTTTCCCAACCTTTACCCATGCATGGAGTTATACATATGTTACATATATAAGAATAATATTCATTCAAAAGAGAAGTAGGTGTACTGGGGGGCAGAGTAGCTGCCACCATGATAAAAGCAGAATAATGAGGGAATATGCTACCAGGTAGTCACTGCTACCAGGCAGAAAAACCATTAAATGAATGGACTTGGCAGAACTGAAAGTGGACAAGCCCTTTTTGAAGCCAGGATTCCAGCCACATCCGTGCTCTGTGCCTGGGAATAGGAAACAAGGCATGGGCTACATCGGTAACAAAACTTCGAGAGAAGTGTAGCCAGGAAATGACAAATGGCTGTTACACTTAGACTGGCCTAAACATCCTGGGTACTTGCTTAACAACCACCATTCTAATGGTAGACTTTAAGTAGGTGTGGAAATTTCAGGCAAATTTATGTGGACTTTTGGAAGGCAGGAATAGTTTCAGAACTTCTTGTCAGTAATTTTTGTTTTGTTTTGGTAAGATGCTGGAAGTTTTATGGACAATTCTGGAGGACAGGAAAAAATCCCAACTTCAGTACAATAATAAGTAAAATCAGTCTACTAAACTAGCTTTTCTTACTTGCATGTGGCATGGATTCTGAGAGACTCACAGTTTGCTGCTTTTTGATTGGTATTGAATTTCTCATTCCTGGAAAGGTGTGGGGAACAAAGAATAAGCACAATTAAATTAACTCCCTTCCAGAACAAAGCGATCCAAGGGCAATACAAGCTTTTACAAACAATTGCTTTTGACATTGAGAGATTCTCAATGAAGCTCTCTTGGATATGGTGTTTTACAGTACAAAACAATCTTGACTACTCTTATTAATTATCTGGTTTTACAACAACAACAAAGAAATCCCTCTTATTCCTAAGAATAAGATTTTTCATTATGGATAAGCATTTTGGCCTAAAATACAACTCCTCTATGGAACCCCTTTTTTCATTACAAGAAAGATGTTGAGGTGCTGGAGTGGATCCAGAGAAGGGCAGTGGAGCTGGTGGAGTACAAGTCTTATGAAGAGTTGGCTGAGGGAGCCTGGGGTGTTTACCCTCGAGCAAAGGAGGATGAAAGGAGACCCCATTGCTCTCTACAACTACCTGAAAGGAATTTGTGGCCAGGTGGGGGGCAATCTCTTCTCCTAGGTAACAAGCAACAGGACAAGCGGAAATGGTCTCTGGTTGCACCAGGAGAAGTTTAGACTGGGAATTAAGGACAATTTCTTCACAGAAACAGTTTTCAAACATTGGAACAGGCTGTCCAGGGAAGTATTTGGTTCACCATCCCTGAAGGTATTTAAGAGACATGTGGATGTGGCACTTGGGGGTATGGTTTAGTGACGGACTTGTCAGTGTGAGGCTAACAGTTGAACTCAGTGATCTTAGAGGTCTATTCCAACCTAAACTATTCTATGAATCATGGATGGGTCTTGACCACTTGCATTAACAGAGTAAGTCACTGGATATAAGGACTGGAAATTGCAGTCTTGGGATACCTCAGCTCAGTTCCAGGCTCTGAAGTTTGCCTTAGTACTGATTGCTTTCTTTCCCTGGCAACTGAACTCCTGAGCCCTCTCAGGCAGCAGTGGTTCGAAGAAATCAGGAGTGCAGATAACAAAATGGAGTTCTATTTGCATTACATTTGCTGAAAAGAATGTTACACATTTTTCAGTAAGTGTGGTCCAGATACTATGCTACACCTAATTATTGCTGCATGTTGCTAGCTTAATTTTTTGTTTAAACCTGTGCAGGCTAAATGAGGAAAAAATATTTATCTATAAAATAGATAACTTAAAAAAATTGATTTCCTAAAATGAATACTTTATATTTTGTTTTGAGTATGCATATTCATTTCAAGTGGTTCTGCTTAGTAAGTAGAACATATGTTGTGTGTAACTGAATATTTCATGGGTTCTATTCTTCTGTGTTTAATTTTTTCTGATAGCTATCAATACATGTAATATTTTTCTTGGAATAGTAAAAGTAGTAGTAAGGAACTATTTTGGCAGATGAAAACGTGTTTCCTACTAGAACAAGGATTTTTGAAAACTACTCTGTATAACCTTGAAAAGTTTATAGTTTGAGGGAAAAGTTGTGACCTTTACATGGATTCTTGTGCCTAAGAGGAAACAAGTGAAATTATTTCAGTACATGAGGCTTAAGATTTGGCAAAAGGCTTGTGCTTTTTATGCATCAGTGAGACTCGTAAGCAAATAATCATACAAACAAAGGCTGTAGATTATAAGGAAGCCACAAAACTGAATGGAGCCTAAAAATAAACTTGGAGTTCAGCATAGTTAATATGCTTTAAATGAAGAATGCAACGTTAAGCAAAATTAAAAGGCAAGCAAGGTCTCGGAGCTTTCATGTGTTATTGGTGGAAACAGGCCAGACTACCAACTACCAATTATATACTGTTGTCAGTGTAAAACGCTGAAATGTGCCAGGTTTCCAGATTTCCAGATTTTGTTTTCAACTTCATTCATTTCTTGCATATTACTAACTTGTGTCCTGCCCCATTCAACAAAGAACACTCAATAGTGAGCTCTTCAGAAGCAGAGAGAAGGCAGAGGAAGCCCATTACCACCGGCTCCCCAAATTGCTTGTAGGTCAATGACATTCTTCACCTCCTTCCCGTGGGTGGCTCAGACAAGACCCCTGTCGCTGCTCCTGCAGGCAGGAGACTTATGAGTGTGGGGAAAAGGGCTGGAAGTGGGAGAAAAGCCTGCCACTGTTACTCTGAGCCCACAGTGCTGTGGCCTGAAGTCTGTGGACTCAGAGCTGATGTCAAACGGGGGTCCATCAGATGAAGGACACATGAGCAGGGGGAGGTAACGCCGCTTTCCCCCTTTCTGGGAAAGGGTCAGTGGCAGCTGAGAGTTCGAGGTGGCAGTTTGGGGCACAGAGCAAGAGGAACAGCTCCAGCCTTCTGTCTTGCCTGGTGGAGAGCTGGATCTGCCTGCCTGTTCCTACAGTTCCTCTTTGGTGTAATGTAAAGTACATCCTTAAGGGAGTTTTCCTGAAAAACAAAACAAAACAAATCCTAACAATTCTTGCCATATGTGTATCTGTGGTGAATAACTGTGTGTCGATTTTTAAGTGACTCAGTGTAATCTTGGTTTTGGTAGGAGCCTCTGACACTTCTGATGAAATAGTTTTGCATTACAAATTTATAGCTGATCTATATAAAGGATATATTTGTGCTTAAGGAAGTTGGTTTTCCAGATTTGGTTTTTTTTTCTAGAAGGTTATTTTTTTGTTTAACCCTATACTTCATGTGTGTTTTTAAATAACCTAATCTCAATAATCCCTAGAAGGATAATTCTAAGGAAAAATGTTTTTTTTTTGCATTTTTAGTATTTTGTCTTAGGTTACATTTTTAATGTTTCATAGAAAGTGCTTAATTTTGGGGTTTTGCTTGAGTTTATTCAAGGAATTAAAAATCTACTTGGATTAATAATTCTTAGTTTGCTAAAGCGTACATTAATAATGGAGCTAATTCTGTTAGCTGTATATATATATATAATGCTAATTCCATTAGCAAAATCAGTGAGTTGAATTCCATACTAAGAATTAAATATCACTTTTCAGACTCCTTTAAATCGCAAGGTTAAAAAAGTAGTCAAGGTCTTTTGTTTTCTCTTTGTATTTAAATCTCTTACAATATGCTATGTCACATTTTTATTCTTTTTCAGAATTTGCAAGAGCTAAAAAATTATGACTTTTTACAATGAAAATGAATTTTCCAATTACATCACTTACCTTTAGAAATAGGGATTTTCAGAAAAACCCGCCTTTATAGATCATGAAATAAGTCTGTAAGTTTGGTCATAGTGAGACAGTTCTAATTATCATATACAGAAATTTGGTAATTGTGGACTCAGAAATATGAATGAAATAGCATGGCTGAAAGATTCATTGCAATTCTGTACTCACATGGCCACTGACTGTGTATGTGCTTCCAGTTCTGAAAATGGACGGTAAATGTGTCTGTGTATCTTAAACTGCTGTCCCTGGATTTTACAGTAAGGTAGTTTTCTACCTCACGTTTTACACGAGATGACAGTTTGCATCTGAAGACATGAATGGCTTATAAATTATTTACAATGACTTGTTAAGATTAGATAACTTATTATGGGCTTGAACCTGGTGAATGAAGTCATTGAAAAAGCGCTTTAGAAACATTTTTCTGTGCGATGTTGTTAAGTAAATGAAGATAAGCTGTATCAGGGGAAGATACTTGCATCTGTCTGGTGGAATTAGGTAAGAGTACACTTGGAAACATGATTTAGATTTTTTTTTTCTTGCTATTAACACGTGTATTGTCTAGTACCTAATCACTCAACCTGTGTCTTACTGTATTTTCAGCAAACAGCTGGTCACATCCTAAATCAAAGGTACTTCCCTTTGTAACAGCTGGACAGTGAGCTGAATGTTATCAGTGTTGAGCTTCCACTCAGATTTTAGTTATAACGAAAAAGAAGTAATCTTTGAATGTAACAACTCTGAAACATCATAAATTAAGTGTATTTGCAGTATTTCTCTCTGATTAGTATTTCAAAAATGATGGCATTTTAGTGATTGCAAAGTATTTATGGGCAAAAATAAAACAACTGTTAATGATCTCTTCTCTTCTGCAGAAAATTACATCAGCAGTTTGAAATGTATAAGGAGCAAGTGAAGAAGATGGGTGAAGAATCACAGCAGCAGCAGGAGCAGAAGGGTGATGCCCCAACCTGTGGCATCTGCCACAAAACAAAATTTGCTGATGGTTGTGGCCATAACTGTTCATATTGCCAAACGAAATTCTGTGCGCGCTGCGGAGGAAGAGTGTCTTTACGGTCAAATAAGGTACGGAGTTCTGGGAGTTTAGCAAGCTTTCCTAAACTCAGTTTCTCTTACTCATTGCTTATGCAACCCAATGACATAACTACTGAAACAGATTTACTTTAAGGATGTAACCATATCTCTTTCAGTGTCTTTTAAAGCATCTGTCCTCATTTCTTGTAATTTCCAGTTGCAGGGAGATTTGTGATTATGGCTTTTAGTTAATACATATAGTTTTTAGATGAAAAACTTGTGAAAGTACAATTCTTTGATTGGAGGATGAGCCTGTACTTGAGACAGGGACGTATATCTAGTGATCTAGTGAGACCTTGATTATTACAGGGTACAGCAAGGATTCGTCTCTTTCACGATTGCCCAGGTGCTTCTGCACAAGACTGTGGTAAAATTAGCATTAGAAATCTTTGTTCTCGAAGTCTAGCCATGATGATTATATATAATATTGTGCTTTTAAACCTTTCTTATACATATGGACATATATTATGCATATTTTTATGTGCATATGCATGCAAATGTCAAACTATTTTTAGGAAAAAATGCATTAACATATATTATACAACACATATACTGGTGTTCATTGTACAACAATAGGCAAACCAGCATTCTGAATTTTTTAAATAGTTGAATGATAGAGTAAAAAATTTAGCAGTACTGAGATAATCATAGAAAACTGTTGAGATCAGTTTACTTAACATTTCAGATAAAAGCTAAGATCTGATACACAGAATCTTTCTCAGATTCTGACACATACTTGTAGAATATTTATGACAATTCTCAAGCTGTATTATGCTAGTCTGCTGTGGAAACACACATTTTGTAGGCAACACAATGATTTAATAATTTAATACTTATTATTATAATGTTTTTGTATAGTTTATTTCCATAAATATATCATTTCCCATAATATGCTCTTTGCAAATATCATGCAATTGGCAAATATTTTCTTTTGGAAGGTATGAGGCAATGGTATACATGTTATGTATTTAATTTTCTAAATTTGAATGGTAAATTTAAATAGTGGACTGAAGTTTTTAACTGACAAAGTATAAAATAATAAAAAAACTGTAAAATATATAAAAAATATACTAATATTTCCTGATGATTAGAGTAACTGAGATTGTGTGTCTCAAATTGCCTTGGATTTCATTAAGATAGTGTACCAATTTTGTCTTCAATAAGTTCACATATTTTTCTTTGTATTTTTATAACTAATTAAATCATGTTGTTGATAATAAGAGACACAATACTTTCTTAACTAATTTCATCTGATTATGAAAGCCAATGAGGACAGATATTTGAATCACTATGCCTATACTTCTATACTTGGAAACATAGAAAAAGTGCATTAGGAGGGGCTTCATTTCCTAATGAAATATTCTGATCCACCGTTTAGACTCAGGATGGAGCATGTGAATTTGTCAGATGTCTGACTTCTCTCTACAGATTTCCAATGAGATTCTTCCATAGCTTCTTAAGCAATTTGCTCCACTGCTTCACCAAGCTCATCATAGAAAGCTTTTTTTACTGTCTAGCCTAAAGCTTTCTCTAAGCTGACTTCTCCCTTCAGTCTATTAAGAATCTGTTCTCAAACTCTTCTCAACTGGCATTTTTTTTTCCTGCTATGGTTGCTAACTTAGTGTGAGGCTTTTCTATGTCTCATTCATTTTTACCCTAGACAATTTATAACTATGCTCAACAGACTGTTTCTAGACTGATCCCTTTTGAGGCTCCACTGGTGATACCTTTCCCTCAAAATAAGCCTTACTATTTATTCCTGTATTTTTCTTTTTGTCTTTTCATTAATTAAGTTTTCTCATAGATGAATTTATTCCAATTTCATGGCAGCTGAGATTCTTTAAAAGTCTGTAATCCCAACTCAGCAGTAGGAATAAATCCCTTTCCTCACTTTCTCTGTGACTCCTTGAAATAGTTCTAATATATGTAACAGACACAGATTTCCTCTACTAAAGCCAGCCTGATTTTTCCACATTATATCAGAGTTTATTGATATGCTTGATATCCTGTTTTGGTTTCTACACGTGTGTCCAATGTGGATGTCAGACTCATTTGTTTATTTTTCAGTTGAAACAATACTGAAACTCCTTAAAAATGAATAAACTGGTATTTTGGCTAACTCTTACACTTGTAAATGAAAGACACTATTACAGCTAACAGTTATCTTAGACTTGAGACTTGAGATGTTACACGCAATATAACCTCATCTTAAAACTTTTTTTTTTTACTAACTTTATAGCTTCTCACTCTGGAATATCAGTTTTAAGTATATACTCCAGTTCATTCTACATAATATTCCAGAGTAATTATCTTTCTAGTAACCATGAATATGAACATGAAAGATCTAATTCAGAAAGACCATGACAGTCTCCTCTTCAGGATCTCTTTTATGCCTATACTCATTATTCCATTAAAATTATTTTGGTCTACCAGGATTTAGTAGGATTCATTCTTTTCTATTTTCCTTTATGAATACAACTTCATCTTCTTGAAGGATTACTTCTAATAACTTTTTATTTTAACTTTAATTTCTTTGGTCTTTATATGCATTTTTGACCTTTCATATATAAATTGCTTTGGTCCTTATATGAGTGAATTCTTGCACTGCCTGAAATGTTCTTTCATGGATCTATTTGATCGGTTGGTGATCTTCTTCATAATATGAAGTTTCAAGCCAAAGTCATGCCTTTTACACCAGATTCAGCTACTAAATAATTTAGTACAGACCAGTATTGGCAGCATGCACCTCAGCTGATGGAGAATTGCAAAGACTAGTTCTCTTTCTAAGGCCACAAGGCTGACTACTGCTTACAAGGTTCATGGCAATGAGTAGGGGCAGGGCATGGAAATTTTTTGACTGTTGTCAGAGCATTAGATCAGGATTCTCGGAATGTTTGGATGATTTATTCCTTTTTCTGTTCAGTTACAGAGCCTGAAATATATAAACACTAGCTTTCAGTTCAAGCTGTACAAAAATTATCATTATGTGGGAGTTCCTTCTAGATCAAACAAATAAAACTGATAATGGTGGCACTTCTACTTCTGTACAGCTCATTATGTTAGTTAATGGAGCATTCAGCCAGAAAGGGGGCTTGGATTTCAAGGGAGTAAGGAACCTTGAACTGTCATCTTTTGTGTTTATGATCAATTTCAGATTGATTAAAACTGAAATAATAAATCACATGACAGCAAGAAGTAATTATTCTTAGTAATAAGAGTGCAACTGATATAAAATATACTACTCTTTTGTTATATACTGAATTATTTGGAGACATGTCTATTGAATGAGGCAGTAAACAGCAGAATGAGGTTTATATAGGTGAGTGTCTAAGTTTAGAGAACGTAGAAAAATTTATAACTCAAACAGAGAGACAAATCTCCTTTAATTTTAATTAAAATATGATAAATTGAAGGATAACAGTTCCTAGCTATAATATATATCTCTATATATGTATTTAATATAAACAAAAACAACCAGAACTAAACGAGTAAAAAGAAAACCCCTGAGCAAAAACCCTTCCCCCCTCCCCAGTCTCTGTCCCTGGCGGGCACGGAGGTATTTTACACACCGCAGTCGATGAGATGAGTGCCAGTGCTGGGTTGCCCCCGGGGGGTTGGTGGATGGGAAGGAAAAAACCAACTTTGGCACGTCCCTCCGAAAGGCAGTGCAAATCTCTCTGTGGAGTCGGTGGGGAGAAAACCTTTCAGGAAGGTCAGAGTGCTGGGGTCCTTTTCCATCGGCTTGTGGTCTGTTGGCCTCCGGGCTGGAGCTTCCGATGTAAAGATCCCTCTCGTCTGGGCTGGGCTCCACTGGGCCCCACCAGGAAAGGCCCAATGCAAGAGCCCCCCGGCTAGTGATGTCGGAAATAAAAATCCAAAAGGCTCCGTAAATCCAGGAATGGGAAAAAAGAAACGTGAGGAAAAAAAAACAAAAACAAGGAAAGAAACCAAAACCCAGCAGAGGTTTCTTCCCCAAGCCGTCTCTCCGCAGCCAACTGCAACACCAGTGTCCGCTTCCCTCACACCCAGCGAACCCCAGTGCAGGTAACGCCCTGCTTTCTTTTGTCCGGGGCAATTAATGGAGATAGACCCATTCGCACCTCATTCTGGTGGTGGGGAAAGAAAAATCCCATTAGATTCTGAAACTATAACAATGAGATATTTATATGTTAAAATATTGTGAAAATACAGCTTCCAGATAGATAGAACACAGTGCAGTGAATATAAACTTCAGTATCTCAGAATGCCAGTGCAGCAAACCAACATTTCACTTCTACAGAAAGAAAAGAATTCTTGTCTGAAGATTTGATTTAATTTAATGCATGCTGAATACCTTCTTTAAAGGTGTTTTGCAACCTGCTATTACTTGCAGCCACTGAAACATCCTTTTTTTTTTTTTGTCTTTGAAGAACAAAAGTAAGAGATTTTTGGTTGTTTTGTAGGACCAAGCACCATCATGAGAAACACATAAGGTGTAAGTAGGGAACTTCTCTGAGCTCCCTCTGGTTCAGTGAAAGCTTTGCATTCTGATTATTTTTCTGAAGCTGTTTGATTTTCAGGAAAACATCGAGTTCTCTTTGTTGAACGATTCTAACTGCAGGACTTGTGATGTGACCACCTATACGGAGGCACAACACAAAAGTTTAGCATGCTTGTGGTAATAATCGTTTCATTCTGTTGAGAACTGCCCAGCACTGAAGAATTAGTGTGTCACAATCAGATTTTCTAAGTCACTTGGATTTGGGATAAACTCAATGATTTGCTTACAAATAAACTGGTCCTTAGACGACATGGTTTGATTCTGCATTTCTTGACAAAGGACAGGTGACCTTGCAAACTTGATGAAAGGATTTCTTTAAATCTTGTGTGGTTTTGTTTGTTGGTTTTCCGTTTCTTTTTTCTTTTTTACTTTAGTCCATACAACACCTCTAAAATCTCAAAAACTGCAACTATATTTATCTTTCTAGAGAATAAAATAGAGTTTTTATTATCAAATATATTGAAGACTTCCAATTTGAAGTGTGATCTTGATTATACTGGAACAACGTTAATGCAATAGTGTACTGACTGTTAAGACATCTCTAAACAAAGATCCATTCCATTTTATGTGAGAGGTGATCAACCTCCTTATTCTTTTGAAAGTTACACCCAAACTTATCAGGGCCACAGTTCAGCTGGCATACATCATGGTCTTAGCAGCTCTCCTCACTCCTTCCTCAGTGCAGTTTGGCTTCTTTGATGTGGCACAGCTGTAACCTGGGACAGCCTTGAGGAAAGAACTGTGCAAGGATGGTCTGCAATAAACCCTCTTGGGAGCTCCAGTCCCTTGCCTGGGAGCTTCTCAGTTGCTGAGTCTTGGTCCTTGCCTGAGCTTTGCTGCTGGCCCATCCAGTTTCCTTGCTGATCCCAAGCTATAGGCTTGGTTTCCCAAATTGCCTTATCACCATGGACCTGCTGGGGACCTGGATTCTTTGCTGACACTAGTTCTAGTCCTGTGCCCTCTTCTGCTCCCCTTGGGTGCATGCTGTGGGACACAAGCCTGCAGGTGGAGCATGGCCTGCCTCATGACACCCTTTGTGCCCTGCTCCTGGCCTGGGCCAAGCTGCTGACCCTGCTTCCGCCAGGACAGTGTGGAAATAGCACACTGTCCCAGCATAACACTTCAGTGAAAAATTTCTTCAAATATTTGCATTTAATACTAAGAGTAAAAATATTGCCACAGTACTATTTTGAACCAAGAGATGTTGCTCCATTCCAGTCTGTAAACTTTACTTGGCAGCTGATGCCTAGAAGAACTGATATTCAGAATCTGCGTTTCTGTATTGATATGTTGGATTTACTTGAATTTTAAAAAAAATACCTGTGATTTTAATGCAAAGTATGTGGATATGATCATTCCCTTCAAATGACAACTGCACAAACTATTTCTGTTATTAATTTTATTTATTTGAAACAGCTCTTTTGAATCTCATTAAATGGCAGATGACTGTCTCATTTTCAAGAGGTTGTATGTGTTTGAACTCTTCACTACTTCAAAGCTTTCATAAACCTTAGAAGTTATGATGATTCTGAAACAATCAAGAACTCAATTTTACCCAGATTGATAATTTTAGGCACTTAAGGGGAGTAAAATACGGTCTTGAAGAGTGGCTTTGGCTCATGCAGCCAGATACCAGACTGACCTTCTAAATGATGTTTTTTAAAAAGGAAAAGGTATAGATATTGACTCATTCAAGACTTATTTTGAATATAGGATGGAATTCCAGTAATTTTGCTAACATTTCCATGTGTCTGAATATTCCTGGAGGTAAGGTCTTTCTCCATAAAACCACTATTTAAATATACTTGAATTTTCATGCGGAACAGGATGAACACCACTGAAAGCTGACTCTGTTGCTCTTTTAGCATCAGCCCTTTGAGAACTGAATTGAATAATTTCTCTAATGTCTTCCTATTGAAATAGTTGACTAGAGTGTCTTTCATATGGTCAGATATGTCTTAGCTTGCGGTGTATTGCTATGAACTCAAGAAAGTGTGACAGTGTGTGGGAAGTAAGCTGAGAGGCTTCAGGCAGTCTTAGGGGTTCAGTAAAGTCTGATGTCTTATCTTGAACTTCACATATCTTAGTATTTTGTATCTTGTTCCTTAAGAAAGCTTCTTCATCCTGAACGTTATTCAGCATAGGTTGGTTGAGTGAGACAAGTCTTGGTAACTGTTATGATCAAAGTGTTTATTATGAATGTGAATTATGTTTCTTGATTATAATCCTCTTGCATAGTAGAGTATATTTCTTCAGAGCAGTAGATGAGGAATTGAGGCAATAGATGTTTCCAGGTGAAATATCTCTGAGCACATGCTCTTATTGCAGTATGATAGGGGGTCCTGTTAGGAAAGTATCAGAGCACCTGGTACTGAGCAGATAAATAGGTCTCTGCACACAGAGTGATACTACTTAGATGTTCTGTGATTTAAAGAGTTACCAATGATATTTACTATTTGTATAACTGAGAATACCACTAAAACCCGTAGCATCTTTGAAAATATTTAACCTTTTGCCACTGTACTTAGGATCATAGAACAAATTGGGTGAGAGGGGATTTGTAGAAGTTATCCAGACCATTCTCCTGCTTCATGCACGTTTTTAGAACTTTGTTCAGCTGAATAGTAAACACCTTCTAAGATGGAGAATCTCTAATATCTTTGGGCAACTTATTTCAATAATTACTACTCTTGTGATTTTCTTCTTGTTTTTGTATGTCCAATCCCTTGATTGCTGTATTTTGTCTATTAGCTGTGCATCTTCAGGAAGATTGTCTTTGTGTTCCCTATAACTAACCTTTAAGTAGTTAAGGAATGCAAGTAGTTCTCCTTTTCCCACACCCTTCCCTACCCCAGCCTTCTTTAAGATATCTGCCTCAGCTTCTCCTTGTATATTGTGTGTTTTATTGCCTGACTGTTGTTTGTCCTCTGTTGCATTCTCTCTATTTGTTTGTAACTCTGGTATTGGAGGGAACCTCAACTTTCTATAAGAGCTACTTGTTACAAAGTTACGTGTCATACAGGTATCTGAACAGCAAAGCTATGAAATGAGTTGTCACTCTTCCTTGGTGAGCAGCTGTATTTTCAGCACAGCCAATGCTTAATGGCATGCCTAGATTCCTAGTCTCTGTATTGGCATGTGAAATTAAGGTACCAGATAGAAATCACCCTTAATCACTCCCAAAAATGGGGCTTAATTTTGACTGAAAACATTTTGACTATTTTTGTTTTCCAAGGTATTGTTTCATTTACAATTTTAGACAGCTGAGAAGACAATTCCCTCAAGTAAAATAACCAATAGGAATGTTTGTATTTAACCCTGATGAGTAAGAAAAAGTATAAATATTATAGATCTGACATGACATGCAGTGAACACTTGTGACAAACTGTCTGTGCTTTAAAACTCCAGGACTTTACAGATCTGTTGAGTGGCTAACATGTTGATATGCACACCCTCTATCTGGATGTAGTAAATGCATCTCATCGTTTTGATGAGATGGCCTATCTGTTTTATTAAGGCAATTCAGAAATGATTCCCAAATGAATGTTTTTGTAAAAATATTTTTTCATATGTAAGATTGTCTCAATTTCACCCAGGAAAAGTTATGAAAATTATTTAAATGGCTTATTTTTCACTAGATCTCCTTCATTGCTAGGGAAAATGAGAGATACATTAATTCCTTTGATATTTATTTGTTTCTTTTACTAACAAATACTACTGCTTGCTTTCAAAATGAAAGTGACTCTTTCCTTCTTTGTGTTTTGTTTGTTTGTTTGTTTGTTTTTTTTTTTTTTTTTTTTTTTTTTTTTTTTTTTTTTTTTTTTTTTTTTTTTTTCCCCCTGTTCTTTCTTTCTTGCTTTCATGGATATGAACTCCAGGAGGACAAAGTGGTTAGAGCCTTTTTCTGTTTAAAGTTATTTTATTTTATGGTAGATTTATTTCCTGGCCTATATTTGCTTTCATTTTCAGGGATGTAATTCCTACTGAAGGCAAGGGGAGTTACTGTCATTAAAATGAAAGCAATGTTTGCCATGAAAGGCTTCCCTGCTTTTCAAATAGCTTACAAATATTCTGTGAGTTGTTGTGTAGTGTATGCATGATATTCCTCTCTGTCTCTCTGTTTGCAGCTTTTGTGAGCATGCCCTTCCTTTTCCTTTTCCTTTGCTTTTGCAATATGATATGTGCACACTTTAAACAAATTAAATGACCCTTTGTGTCATAGGTGTTTCTTTGATAAAATCAATTTGTATTTATAAATACATAGTCATAATTTTTACACTCATTGATATGTATGCACTGAACATTTTAGCTTATGCTTTTTTTGACATGGCAGTTCAGTTTTGATTTTCAATGACAATATTATTACATACCTGTGAATATTTAAAAAACCCTTTTTTATTCTAAACATTTAGTAATATGCCAGCAACACCAGTATAAATTAAACACTAGTATAAATTATTTTCTAAATTGGTTTGTAGGCTTTCCCAAAATGTAGTGCACATTTTGTATTGAGCATAATGTTGAAATAATGTTAGAAGTTATGCATGTCCTTGACACTCTGTTTATCTTGATAATATTACACCTATAGTAAATAATTTAATCTGATTTTATTTTAGCATTGTTTAGAAAATGGTAGTATAAATCTGAATTTGAGAATAAGCCTGGATATGTTTCAATATTTTATCAAACGTGATTTTTAAAAAAATAACGTAACTGAGCAAACTACATAAGCATATTATTTGCAATTATAAGCAATTTACATAGTGTAAATTTATTCTTCCATGAAAATCTCTTCTGTATGCTAAATAACTGAAATTGCAAAAGCAACTTGCTCTGTAATGCTTGGCTAAGAAGTTCCTTTATCAGATGGAGTAAAGAAATTCTTTAGCATTCATATACGTAACTTACACAGAGAGTCTTTTGCTATAATAAATGTAATTTTTTTTTCTTGCTGGTAGCACTGTCAAGGCTCACATTTACTTTGCATGTATGGGTCAGAAATACTTTCTTCACACAGAAGTTGTTAGCCATTTGCTGTTGTTACCATTTAGGCTGCATCTTTAGTAGTGGGCAAGTGATGCTTAAGGTGGGCCACATACTGGTCCCCACTCTGTAAGATGGTTACATAGCTTTCTTTTGGGCTCTGCCATCAGGGGTTTTCATGATTAGGAGGCTGTGAACTCATAGAAGCCATGAAGTAACACCAGTCTGTAGAATACAGATGTAGCTGTAGAGTACAAAAAAAAAAAAAAAAGAATAAAAGGAACAATTTTCTCCATGAAGAATTTTCCCTTTCAGTATAATCTTGCAAGTAATTGATACATCCTAACTATTCCCAACAACTGATGTCTAAGGTATTCATTTATATTGGAGCAGTGTCAAATGCTAAATTCATCTGGAAAATGATAATAAAAAAAATGTGTAAAGGTGAGTGTAACAAGGTCATATTATTATCTAGTTTTACCAGGTATGTATGTTAAGAAGGAAAGGGACAGGACTTTCCCTAGTTAATCAACTGGTAGATTTTTTCCATAAATTAAGACAGTAGTTCAAGTTGCTTTATATAATGTCTGTTCCTGCTGATTTTGAAGTAGGGGTTTTAGAAGTTATGAAGGCAAAAAATGCCCCAGTAAGTATACTAGGTCAACTGTTTTTAAGCTACAAACATTATGAAGGGGTAACAGTGGTATTCTTGTTATTTTACTGCTAACTGTAAGATTAAAAGCCCTGGGGTACTGAATGCAGATACCATCAGAACAGATACTTCAATATAAACAGATATTTTAAAACTTGTTGTGATAGAACATTTACCAATAGATTAACCTACATAGAGAATCCTTAATATAATTGTTTATTCTTTATTTTTTAGTGTTTGTGTAGAAGGTGTGAATTCTAGGATTTCTTAAGGGGCCTATTCTGTATTTTGTAAATGTAGAATAACAAGGTCATGAGAAAGTACTCCTAGATAAAGCTGTAGATACTTTCATGACTGTTGATAGTATGTTGGCACAACTGAACAACACGGATTTGGAAAATGAGTTGTGGAATCAGTGCTGTGAAGAATTAGAAGAGTATTTTTGTGTGTCCCCTCAAGAAATCTTGTTACATCTTTTAATTTAGATTGTAGGAAAAAGTTTGGACTGCACATGGTGTAGAATGATTGGGGCAATTGTACAATACTGGTGCTATTTATGGTGATGGGGAATGGAGTTAGACATGAATCCTGACTGTGCTGTGTCTTGTGGTTGTGCCATTAAACATGTGCAGAAAGGAACTTACATGTCCCTCTACTCCACTGTTGTGAGACCCCACCTGGAGTGCATCCAGTTGTGGGGTCCTCAACACAGAAAGGACACGGACCTGTTGGAGCATGTCCAGAGAAGGGCCACCAAGATGGTCAGAGGGCTGGAGCAACTCTCTTTTGAGGAAAGGCTGACAGAGTTGGGGATGTTCAGCCTGGAGAAGAGAAGATTCTGGGGAGATCTTTGAGCAGCCTTCCAGTACCTTACAGGCCCCCAGTACCAAGGGGGCATGTAAGAAAGATGAGGACAAACATTTTAGGGTCTGCTGCAATAGGGTTAGAGGTAATAGTTTTCAGTTGGAAGGTTGATTTACATTGCATATAAGAGAAGGTTTTTATGATGAGGGAGGTAAAATGCCAGAACAGATTGCCCAGAGAAGTGGTGGGATGGGGCTCTGAGCAATCTAGTTGAAGATGTCCCTGCCCATTGCAGGGGGGTTGGACTAGTTGAGCCTTAAAAGTCCATTCCAACCCAAACCATTCTATGATTCTTTGACACTACCACTTCAGAGTATACAACTTTTTCCACACAGAACATGGTAATAACTCATTAATGTCTCAGTCCTTCATTAGTCAAGCATTATGGTATATAAAAAAGCACTTTTGCAAAATGAAGACACCAGAACAGAATAATTTATGTTACGATTAAAAGAGTAAGATCGTCTCTGAGAAGGAAACAGTTGATTTTTTAAAAATTGAATAATAGTGTGTTTTGTTTTTTTTTTTCCATCTTTGGATTTTTTTTTTCTGTAATAACTAAAGATACGTTTTAAAGGATTTACTGCACTTCTGTCACTATTATTCAGTCAAAATGTGACTGTGAGGTAGAAGTTTCTTTGAGAAAGAGGGGTAAATTAAGACTGATAGAAATGAAGATGATTTAAAAAAATAAAGATGTACAGGATCATCTTTCTTTTACTTAGATTTTGACAATTAGGTAAGTAATCAAATGACTTTATTAAAATGAGCAACACCATCAGCTAGAGTAGTGAAGTTGTATGACCATATTATTGAAATTCATGGAGGGTGTGATGATACAGATTCGGAGCTAGAAAGTGTGATACAGTTTTTGAAAAATATATATCTTCACTGAAAATAATAAGAAATAGAAAAGTAGTAGAATATTTTTTGTCGGAATGGTATCCAAAATTGAAATGCAAATGAAATTATGCACTTTGTACCTTTGCTTGGAGACCATGGCTTTGATCAGTATCTGTCTTGCTAAAACCAATGAAATTCCTGTAGAGTGTGCTGTTATAGACGCTTGAAATTTAGATACACCGTTTCATGTTTTTTAGGTATTTGTTTTCAAGTGTCAAGTTTTGAAGGGACATGAAATCAGCAGTGGCCTGGCCTTCAGGGATTCTGATACTCTGTTTTTTCATCTCTTTTAGTGAATTCAGGAACTTGTTTTTAGGGGAGTTGTTTTAAACTGCTACAGGTCAAAGCCTTCACCAGAATGGTTTATAATTATACAAGGGATAAACCTGAGGATCGATACTAGAGAACTTTCTTGTTCTGCCTTTATTTACTCTGTGAGAGTAAATAAAACATTTCACACTTTTATTAAAGTAAGCCTTTTACCTTTCTAGAGTTATGCATTTTGAAATCCTTAAGACACAAAGTAGTTGGTCGTTAAACATCAGTTCTCCAACCTTCACCAATTCTAAGCCTTTACAGAATATTTTAGTTTATAGTCATCTCAAAAACTCTTTTAAGCAAATTCAAAATTGAATGAACTTACCAAATATCTTCCTAGGTTAATTTCCCTAATAACTTGACTGACTTTGGAATTTTAATGGAACTTTAATCATTGGATCAAAGTTTAGTAACTTTGAACATTCAGAAAATGGGAGGTTTTTTTTAGCAAGGTGTCTTATAAAACAGCTCTATATAAAATTACAGTAGAAAAGATAAACAATTATAATGAAACATTATTCTCCATCCTTTTGTATTATTGCAGTTATAACTTCCTATGCCTCAGTTTTCCTTCACAATGTTTCAATATAATCAATATTATTATTCCATTCAGGAGAGACCTAAATGTTGGTGGTAATGTTTTTGTCATTTCTGTGAAAAAATTCACTGTTAAAAAAGAGAAAAGTTTTTCTCATTTTACCTCTGCCATTCTGAAGAGGTTCTGAGTCCTCCCAAGAGCCCTATTGTTTCTAAACCATCTGTGTTTTAGGTCTGTGCCTCCACAGTGCCTGACAGCTTTATCACCTTTCTCACAATTTCCCAAATGTGACAAGTATTTGTAGAAGCCATAAGTTGCTTCTCCCACCACTGCCTTCTTGGTATTGGAAAATATCTGTTTGGGTAAGCCCTGTTCTTGAAACTTGGAGTCAAGCTGACTTTGTGTCTTATGAAGAAACATACCCTGAGTCTCATCAAGATTTTCATGGTTTGTATATGCTCTAAGGAATATATGTGGGTTTTTTAAACAAAGAAATATGTTCATTTCCACATCACTTAAATTTGGGAAAAGCCCTTTTTTACAAAGAGACTCACAAAACCAATAGAATATTTCCTGTACTTAGAATACCTCTGAAAAAAGCCTCCTGTACCAGCTATTTTACAGGATCGTTTTCTGAGATATCTCTTTGCTGAGGGAAGCTTAATGATTTTCCTCAGCTCTTGAGTATCACCTTTCAGATTGGGATCTCTAGAACTCATTTGGAGAGTTGGCAACTTAGATCTTCCTGTCTTGGGCTAGTTGTCCGAGCCTGTTCTCTGATCCTATTTCTCATGTATCCATTTGTCTAAGCTGCTCTCCTTTGTCTTGTTGTGTTCAGACCTCACTCCTATTTCCTTCATCACTAACAGAATACACCTCCAGTAGCAGAAGGTGAACAAATGTCTTGGTTGGAATTGCATTGCCAAAGATACTTAAATACTAAGTTGCTTCTTTTCTCCTGTCAAAATTAACCTGCAGTCAGATCACATCCTCTACTCAAAAATATGTTGCCTAGCTTTATTTTCACTATTTTCAAGACCGTCATGATGTGACATAATGGAAAGTAGTCAGAACACACAGGTGTTTAAATCCACAAGTAGCAGATTGAAATTTGCCTGAAATCCTGACGATCATACACTGTAAATGCATCTCAGTGATGGTTAAATTGGCATACAAATGTTTTCTCATGTGTTGTTGATTTTTATGGCCTTACTGTCATATTAAGATATATTCTGTTGGCCATCAGTCAGAGAATATGGAGGTTACACTACATTGTATTTTCAGCTTCATATTAACTTCTGTGGGGTGTTGGAGATATTGGGGAACATGAGGAAGGAATGAGAATTCATCTTTCTTTTTTTTTACTTTTTATTCTTCACCACAATGCCCATTGTCTCATTTTCTGGAGCACAGAACACTGGCTTACCCTCCACAGTTTTCAAGGAAAGGGGAATGTGGTCCTAGGAACTGCCAATCTCCTTTTCCAGATTCTCTTTGAAATTTAATTGGAAAATTAAAATAAAACAACTTCTTGACATGATGTGGCTTCAGAATGGTCTTAGCTAGTTCAATCTAGTGCCTACTTGGAGTTTTATACTTAAGTAATGAGATGTTGCTTTTGTTAACTGTGCTTGAAGAGCACACTCAGATATGTTTCTTTGTTAAGAATGAACAGAACCCCGACCAGAAGTGTGAGCCTAAAAATCTTTTTACAATCGAGTTTGTATTTCTGTATTAAATGAGCAAGGGTTTTTGTGCCCAAAAGCTTGTATAATACTTTTCATCCACAATAGTTAGTGTAAAAGACAATGGTTCCTCTTATAAGCCTTATCCTTTATATATACGTTATGGTGATGTAATTTTCCAGTATAGAAATTAGAAGTAGTTGGTTTCATTTTAGATGGTACTGAATTTCCGAAAAGGATTAAGGTTGATTTACAGAGAGTTTGGTGAAACTAGAGGGACAAGTTTTCATTTTGCTAGCTATTTTTCCTATCCTGGTAGCTCTAGAAATTTATCTTTTAGTTGCAGATTGTGCAATATAGATTCATTTTCCATTGAAATTCTTCAAGCTATCCTAAAATAATCTTATCTTAAAATATGTACAGAAACAATGTCACAACAATACAAACTATAACACATCAATAAACTTTCCTTTTTGTTCAAATTAAATAGCAATAACAATTGCAAATAGCAATTCTGGAATCAGAAGATGAAACAGTTCTTGAGCAGTAAGTTATATTTGCCACCTGTTGCAATATTCAGAAACCATATCATGTGCTATTAAGTTCCAGGTGTAGACCTTTATCAAAGGTAGCTCAACAAATTCCTTATTTCAGTCCCAGGTGTGTAACAGCACACCTAGGAGTCTTTGGACACAGTTAGACATTATGGCACAGCAGGGGATGTTATAAATGTTTAATTATGTAGATTCAGCTTCAGTGGCTGGAAACCAGTGCCTATATATATAAATAATGAAGACATTGCTAGCAATAGAGTGAAGCAGCAAACCTCCGAAGGCGAGGTTTTTTTTTTTCCAGCTGTTTACTTAAAGCTTTATTTAGCTGGTGTCTTCAAGGAACAGTTTAGTGATAGGTTGAGGAATTAAATGAAAAAGGCCTTGCATCTAGGTTAATATCATCTGTTTGTTGTTTAGATCTGCTATGTGGATAAAGGAATTTGTATGGCCAGCGTCTATTGATATATAAAATACTGTATGCGCAGACAAGACAGTTATTCAGCATAGCAAGAGTGGATTTGTGTAGACAGTTTCAGCAGATGTTGAACTTCAGTGCATTCATGGAGAAATTTAAATAAATGTGAAAAATCCCATGTTTAAACAAGATGTCACCAATGAAGTATAAGTAGGGTATTTGAAAACTAAAACTTCCTTGATTTGAATTATTATAAAGATGCCTTCATTCAGCATCAAGAAGACCTACGGAAAAGCCTGGATTTCAGGTAGCTAATTCAATTTCAGTCCATTCCTGTGTGTTAATGTTTGTGGCTTTTTGAGAAATAGTTTCATGTAGTTCACAAGCCCTTTTTAGCCTTTTAGGTCTATGAGTAATAAAATACCAATGCTTTGTAAACCAAATACATAAATAAACAGGATTTCTGTTTGATGTTGGAGATAATATGCTTTCACAAAATAAATCCCTTTGGTATTTTAATACTGATAGGATCATAAATGTGTCATTACTTATTGAAGTTGAAATCTGAGTAATTTAGTTTACTGTCTGTACATGCACTTCCCATTTATCTTTAAATGTTTAAACTTGGTCAGTGTTACTCACTAGTGTTCATTTAACCTGTTCATCTTTCAGTTTCAGTGTAATTGCTACATAACTTCAGAGTCATGACCTGTTTAATTAAGGTGTTCTTGCTCTCAGATACTTGGTCATGTGATTATGGAAGATGATATTTATTACTGTTAACGATTTGGATTTCTTACAGTTCTGTGTAGGCAGTGTATGGTATCCTTCTAAAAGATTAGAATAGTTTTACCTGTACATTGAAAATAGGTTTTAAATACCTGTCTCTCCCTATTGTTCTAGTGTCTGCATTCAGCATTAGTTAATTTTTAGATGATTATATACTTTTTAAGGAGTTGGTTTTACTCTGTACGTGTGAAGCAAATTCATCTTAATTCACTTCAAATTATTTTTTAGTTTTATCTAATCCTTGTTTGGCTTCATTTTGTCATGGACACCATTGTGACTAGCCAAGTAAAACTTGAATGTTTGGCCTCAGTAATTTGGGAGGGGCATAATTGTTTACATTGTTGTGCAGCAAAAAATGAAAACTGGTTCAAATTTTAGCCTATAGATTCAGACACCAAACTCAAGTGCTCATTAAAAATGTCTAAAAGACTATTTTTCATTTGAAATAGAATGCTTTATTGTTATGGACCATGTTGCAAAGAGGTGGTGTTTTTTTTTTTTTTTGGTCATAGTCTGTGTTTTCAGAGTCCTTCTAGATTAACATGATTGTTTTTGTTTTATAGCTTATTCATGTATTTATCTTAACTGGCTAATTATAAAAGACTGAAATAAAACAGCTATGATCCTACAACATTAGATTTCTGTGATTTTATTATACCAAAAGCTTAATAAAATATTGTAGATGTATTTAGTATTATGAATAGGACTCTGGTACATCTACTGTAGTTGTGTCACAGATGTTACATTCAGTTTTAAGTAATAAGAAATTCAAGGCTATTAGGCTTTTCCCTTTAGTGCTTTAACTTTTAGCCCTTTTAAACCTGTTAACTTCCTATAACTTTTAGCTTTTATTAATGTTATTTAGGAATATTTTCTCCTCATGTTTAGTACAACACTAAAAGCCATGATTACCTGAGTATTACATAAGAAAAACTTTGTGTAAATGAACCATAGTAACCCTCTTAATAATGATAAGAAATGTTTCTAGCTACTTTTAGAGAGAGATATTTTTATTTACTGGTTACTATTCTGTTCAGCATGGGGTTCTGTTAGTTGAAGCCTCCTGTATAGCGTAGGGGACATGCTGAACAAAGAAAGCTGTGAAATAATGGAGTCCTTTAATGATGAAGAACAGGCTTTAATGAGAAATTAGCTTCTACAATATATTTTAAATCAGTTACTGTTTCAGGTATTTTTATACCTTTGTCAAAAATGCCTATAAATAAATAAATCTGACATGAGAAGTATGCATTTGACTTGAAAGCATACAGTGTCTAGCCAACTCAGAATAACAGTGCATCAATCTGGTTGTAGTCTGCACTGATGAAACCAGTAAACACAGGAAACAGAACATTGCTTCATTCAAGGATGGTGGAGACATGATGGATCCCAACCTGCTACCCCAGTGTGCTGTCCTGTGTCTGTTGCTGTGATAATGCTCTCAGCAGGTGAGCTGCTGCATTGATTTACTTTCCTCAAGGCTGTACTGAGCCTGGAAAAGTTTTCTTCACATCAGTTGATGTGGAAATACAGACCTGCACATGTTGTAGATGTGTAATTTACATTGTAGGTACACATGCCTGTTCTTCTCTGTGTGCCTGTGCAGCAACTTTCACAGCTGAAGCTCAACTGACAAGTGTGTCTCTAGGCCAGAAGTGTTCTATGCAAATCTGTGAGTTTCCTCTTATTGACCTCCCCCAGACCAGTATTTCTCCCCTCATTAAGAGCAATTCTAGCTGCGGGCTTTGGCCAAATGGTGCAAGTCACCGCCTCTGGAGCCGGCTCCTCCTCTGAGGACGCAGGTTCGAATCCTGGAGGAACTCGCTGTCACCGTTCGAGCTGCTCGGCCCTGGCAAGATGAACCTCAGGAGTAAAGGGGGTGGGGCCAGTTCCGTGCACACTGTGCCTCACCTAAATAATCCATTGAGCAGGCTTATCGCAAAATCTTTGTTCGCGAAGTCTAGCCAACACCAACAAGAGCAATTCTGTTTAGTGACTTTATAGAAATGTCAAAAAAGATCAAAGGTTTTATTACAGCTTTCGTGGCCCTTCACTGTTGGTGTGTTTTGATGACATTGCTAACCTGGAACACAGGAAAGTCCACTAGAGGGGGCCAGAAATGTTTTGTGATCGTATTGCCAAGTATTTAAAATTATTTTTGTTACTACTTTTTGTCTAGCTCTAGGGAAGTGTAACATAATGCCATGTTCTTTATGGCTCATTCTAATCTGCATGCCATGCAGTTGTCATAAGGGTTTGTTCATGCCCCAAATCCACAGAACCGACTGTCAGCTGTGTAAGCCAATTATTTGAGGGAGAGCAGTGCCACCAGTTACAAGCCTACAATTAAGAGCTAGGGAAGAAAGGGATGGCTTTATCAGAGAGAAACACACCACCATCTTCACTTTCCATGGAGTAAAATGTGAGTTAAGTCTAGTCCAGAACTGGGAATTAAAACAAATATAACTTCACCTTCCAGGAAGATTAAAAATTCTTTCATAAATAAGCCATAATGTCAGGATTTAGTCTCAGCAAAAGTGCCTGTTTAACTCCTTTTCTTTTTGAAGCCTCAATCACTTAACCTAGCCCATTTATATAGGTTGCATATGGTACCTTCATAGAGCTGATTTGCTTCTCTAAACTTTGTCTGTAGTGTATTCTGAAAAAATGAAGGGAGAAGTAAAGGCCACGTGGAAATGACAATAGTCAGATTCAGTGGTTATCAAGGAAAATTTATAAGAGCTTCCAGGGGTGATGCAATAAGTGAATGAATGTAATAAGTGCACAGTCTATTAAAAAAAGAATTCCTAACAAATTATGTGCTCTTTTTTAGGCAAACTCAGTGTTCATTCTAAGGCATAGATATAGTTTTCAGAATGTACTTCTAGAAAGCCTTCTTTTTCTGATGAGAACTTCAAATACTGATGCAAAGTTTTTCAGGACAAAATTGTCTTTATGTAATAACTGTCTTTATTCAGTAATATTCTTTGGAAAGTGTACTAGTTAGCTGTTATCTGCAAAGTCAAGTTGTAATGTGGGCCCTTTTTGGGGAGAGATGCAGTTACTGATGTTCCTCATGACACTTAGTCCCTGACTTGTTTACTGCTCTTACTTCATCTGGATTCTCATATTAAGAGTTTGGAAGGTCATGAAGGACTTATTAAAGTATGACTAGTTTGTACTGGCAGTTCAACACGCATAATATGTATGCAAAGCATTATACCATGTTGTCTTTCCCTGAAAGAGGGAATTATGCAATAGAAATGTAAAGCAGGAAGTAGTGGTTATACTGTAATACAATTGAGTGAATGTGAATATAACTAATTTTAGAGAGGGCAGTAATTCTCACTAATTATACTTTCAAAGTTTACTAATTTAAACTAGCAGAGAAGAGGAAGCATTCACCTAGCTGCCTCTGGTGAAGTAGCAGAAGGACTTTGCATATGTGAAATTTGTAGTTATTTTAAAGTAAGTAATAATTAGGGAAGTACAGAGGGTTATCTGTATATATATAAAATAGAAACGTAGTCTGTTAACCAGATGGACTTCCTAACAAAGGAGATTATTTGACAATGGATTAAAAAAAAAAAGGCTATGTTGCATTGTGCATAACTTCCTTTTTTCCCTTTTGTTAAATGTAATTGTTCTTTTCAGAATATTGATAGATAATATATACCTAAGTCCCTAAATCTGTCGCTTTTCTATGCTTAATTTCCTATTCTATTCTGAAATGTATGAAGCAGACACACTGACATACACACTAAATATTTTTTTTTAATCTTAGATTTTCTTACTATTCTGTCAGGGTTAAGTGTGGCTGCATCTCATGCTGGTGTAAGATGTGTAGCTGTTGTAGTATATAGTATGCAACTCATTCTGGGTTTCCAGGCAGATTAGCACAGCACTGAGAGTTGTGGGGGAGGTGATTGTCCCACCGTACACTGGGTGGCTGCAGCACCACCTCGGGTGCTGTCTGAGTCTGGGGCACCACGATGTGCAAATGTACATTTGTATAATGTGCAAAGGACACCAAACTGATTTCCAGAGGAGGGACATCCAAGTGGGGAAAGCTCTCAAGGGTAAGACTTACACGTAGTGGCTGAGGTCACTAACCTTGTCCTGGTTGGAGAAGGCAGAGGGGTGACCTTGTTGCAGTCAACAGCTTCCTCACAGGAGCAGGGAGGTGGGGTGGAGAACTTCAAACTGGACATTAGGAAAACGTTCTTCCTTGGTTAGTGGAAGAGGCTCCCCAGAGATGTGATCTTTGCACTGTAACTGTTCTGTTCCAGGAGCATCTGGATGATTTTCATAGTCATACGGTTTGATTTAGACTGTCCTGCCAGGAGCAGGGAGTTGGACTTGATGCTCCTTATGGATCCTTTCCAGCTCCAGATAGTCTGCGGTTCTGTATGTCTTGTATTTTGTCTGATCTTTGCAGCTTGCACTGAGAGCTGTGCTGCTGTGACTACGTTGTTGGAGCCTAGGCAGCAAGTTCATATAAAGTTGAAGAATGTTTATGTGGGATTCAATACAGCAGTAACTGCATGATAAGCATCTCAATTTTTCTATTATCATTCTGTTACATTTCACTGGAGTTGGATCTTTCATTTTTCTCAGGCAATTTCAGTAATGAATGATGACACAGATGATGTCAATGGTATAATTCTGTTGATTTCAATTTGATGCCATTTGCATACACACCCCATGGTTATTGTGGTCCTGTCACATTTTCTCCATTTTTGGTCTCTTGTTGATGTTTATATTGTACCTCATATTTCTAAATAACCTGTAAACACTTAGTGCCATTCATCTTCAGACAGTTTGCAAGTGCTGCCTAATGAATATGTTCAGTACCTCTGAACTGCAGTTCATTTGTTACTTTTATTTGCTGGTCCCTTAATGATGCTGTGACATTAGTACAGATTTTTGAACACAGGAGGCCTAAATGACATTTAATTGAGACTTTCAGGCAATGAAAGTCTCAAAATGGTATCCCTGTAAGGTATCTGAATATTATTTAACAGTGCCTCGGAGAGTAAAAATCTTGGTAAAGTGATACAACTTGGAAGTGTCATTTGGATGATTTCTACTATGTTCCAGAGTTGGTGTAATGCAAATGTTTAGTATAATAATAGCATATAATACTTAAGAGTTATTAAAATATCTATGAAAATAAGAAAATATTGTAATTTTTGTTTAAAAAGCCTGACTATTTTCAGATTTACTGGACATGTAGTAGGATCTGTTAACATCAATCACTTTGCTAGAAAGCTTTTGGAAATTAGTAACTTTAATGTCTATTCGTATTACCTTACTCCATTCACAACTGCTTATTTGTATATTTTCTTTTTACCAAAAATTTAATTACCTTTCCTCTTCCACAAATTTCTAATCTGTCAACAAAATTACTCTAACAACAGTCTTTACAAAGAGAATTACCTTTTTTAGGAATTAGGGGAACAAATAGGCAAAACCAGCTGGACCGAGAAGTTCAAGGAACTCATTTTTGTGCAGATATGGCTAAAGATTAGGGCATAAAAATTCACATCTTTAAAGAAGCCTAAATTATACTAGTCCACATAGAAATTACTGGTTAAACTGTATCAATGAGGATTAATTGATTAAAGAAATGGAGGGTAAAGGTGTAAGCAACTTCATAGCTGATTTCCTCAAGCATTAGTGCTGGAGAAGATCTTTAATATTTTCATTAGTGGCCTTGGCATAGAGACCAAGAATGCTGTAATTAAATATATCAGTGACACGAAGTTGGATACTTATCAGTACGGGGGAGCAATGGGATACTGTACAATAGAGAGCCAGATGACCTTGTGAACTGCAGTAGTAAAAATGAACGAGATAAAACAGAGAGAGATCAAACTAAGAGTAAAATCAGGAATTGAAGAACTGAGAAGAATTTCAACCCTAAACTGCAGGCCAGAGACTGTGTGGCTCCATCCTGATCAACAACCTGCTTTCCATAGCAGGGTAACCGTGTCCAAGCTGCTTATTAGGAGCAGTTCTTGCTCCATGCTGTTCTCCTACACTGTGTGCTGGTATTGTCTGGGAGATGCTGGTTAGCAAAGGCCTGACTGTGCCAGGAAGCATAAGAATTAGCAGGCAGTCCTGGGCCAGCACCTGGCCCTGTGACAGGGTTGTCTCGCTAGTATACCTTCTAAAAATTGTAGTCCCATATTTTTCTCTTATGCTTGAGATATAGAATCATGTAAATATATGCTTTATCAAATGCATGCACTAGAAGTTATATGCATATTTTATGCTGACTTGATTGTTTATGGGCATTATAACTTTTCATACATAATATATTCATTTATTACAAACTCAAAAGAAAATATGTACTATATTCACCCTCTCAGTACAAAGACTTTTTGTGTGCAAGTACACATATCCCTTAAAATATATGTAAAGATGGTCTTATAGCAGTATTGTAAGCTTTCCCACTTTTATTAACTGATGTTGCAGTCCTTGTGGCATTTAATACAGTTTTGGGGGAGAGGTATCCATGTGTCATTACAAATGTAAGGCAAATAAGCATTATAACAGTTTTGGAATTCAGTCAAACTGATTATAACTTTATTACTTGCATGAAAGTGAAAGTCAGTACCATAGCACAGACTAGTGGCCCAGCAAAATATTGAAAAAAACAGGTAATCTTTACCATCTCTTATAAAAGTAATAAATTCAGGAATAATATTTTCTCCTGTAATATACTTTACTGACTAAATGCATTAATTCAACAGAAGGAAATGGAAAGGGAAAGGTATCCCACAGGTATAGCTGAATAAATAAAGTAGCATTTAGTAGATAAATACTAAGAGAAAGCCTTTGTTTGCTATAGTGTATCATCAGAATAGAATAGAAGAGAATATTTCAGTTGGTAGAGACTTACAGTGATCATCTAGTCCAAATTCCTGACCAATCCAGGGTTTACCAGAGGTTAAAGCAAATTGTCAAGTGGATTGTCCAAATGCCTCTTAAACAGGACAGACTTGGGGCATCCTCCACCTCTCGAGGAAGCCTGTTCCAGTATTTGAGCACTCTCTGTAAAGAAATGCATCCTAATGCCCAGTCTAATCCATCATGACCTACAATCTTCTGATTGTAGAAGAAGCTATGATATAATGGTATCAAATAAAAATCTAAACCATCTTTAAGGAGTATTTCACAGTGCTGTAGCTGCTGCACATGTTTGTTTTCAGATACAATCAAATAAATCCATAGTTGTCCAGATGACCTTGAAACAGTTATTTGGGATTTATTTTTATGTAGAAAAACAGTTACCAGTGTGCAGTTGCAAATGATCATAGAATCATTCAGTTAGAAGGACCTATCATTTATCCAGTCCAACCTCCTGTTCAAAGTAGGATTGACATGGCAAAAGAAAAGAGAAATGCTGCTGGGTGACTCCCCATGTTGACATGATGATATCCTGTCTGTATAGTCAGAGCAGTAAAGGAAAATGGAAAAGTTTCTGTATCATTAAAAATATAACCAGACTCTGCTGCTTACAATGTATGAGCATAAAGTAGATATGATTTATTCCATTCACTCCAAATAATGATTTTGTGTCTTTGAAAGAGATCTTAGTAGCTACAAATGATGCACCAGCATTCTGGACCTGAACCTCTAGAATGATGTCTCTTAAATAAATATTACAGCCGATGTAAAAGCCTCTGTGTTTTCCAAAAATGTGAATGTTGTTTATTGAGAGCACATCTGTATATAAATCTTCCCAAGTCTTAGACAGTTTCTTTCTCTAAAAAGGGATGTCAAAACTATCAGTTTTAAAGGAAGCACCTCATGGAAAACAGTACAAACTTTCCTTTACCAGTAGTGGAAATCAGTACTTTTAGCTGTAAGAGACAACCTAGATTTCAGATGGGTGGAGCGAAATGGAATCATTGGGGTTTTTTTAGGAAAAACATGAGCCATGTTTTGGTGATAATATAACCAAATAAATAAGATTGTAGTTTTAGTTAATTTCAAACAATTTCTATTCTAATTCAAATTATAAATAATAGAATTCTAAATAACAAGCAGGGTACTAAAAGGTTTTACTTGTGACAGGAACAACTAATAGGACTAGTGCTATTCTATTGGGAAACTTTGACAGATTTTAATGTACTCTGAAACAAACCAATAACCAGAAAAGCAGTTCCATCTTATTTTCTGGGGAGATAATGTTGAAAGTGACCCTTGCAGTCCCAGAGCCAGGACACCCACTCATTAAATGTGTAGTTCTTTGGAAATACTGTTACGTGTCAAATAGGCAAAATGGGGAAAGATCAGCAGAAATGGGGACTAGAGATAAGCAATGTATACCACTGATCCCTACTGATACTGAGGCTATATTAACTATAGATTCACAGATTTGCTATACAATCATAATTTCTGTGATTGCACAGAGGGAGCTGACTCATGTTGCTGGGTGCCAGTGCTGGTTCAGCAGTGTCTATTCCACTTCAACACAGTGATTAATGGAGTGGCAGACTTCATCCCTGAAGAAGATTCCTTGGTACAGGGTGGCTTTAAACATTGCTCCATGATGTAATGAAGTTGTTTTGCACCCTGGACAGATTGGGGAAAAAAAACCCAAAACAAACAACTGACCAAACAAAAATGGGACTAGCAGTGCGTTAGTAACCTTGATTAGTTACCTTGATGGTATACCCAAGCAAAGAGTTTTTCTACTCTTCCATTTCTCTTCTCTTTGATTTCAATGCTGTATTCTTGTTACTTTATATAATGTTTAAGGAATGGTATCCTACACAAAATACAAGAACCAAAAAAACCCATCAAGAGGCATATTTAAACCATGTGAATTCTGGTTAAGAATACTGGCAGCAAGCACAATAGTCACTACAATGCTAATTTATCAGGTGTTTCTGGCAAGCAAGTGAACTCTAATAAATTTGGTCAAACCATAATACTATGAAAGCCTTCCAGTGCAATTTTTCATTTCAACACATCTGTAATTCAAAGTAACGTTCTGAAGCATGATGAGGATTTGGTGTAATTATTTCTCAGATTGTAGTGTCTAAGCTATCAAAATCAAGAAGTTCTGTAATCAAATATATCAATACACTGTGCATTTTAATTTAATCTTAAATAGAATAAGATTTCCAATTTGTTCTTAGGAGTTGATGTTAGGCCATCTATAATTGGTACTTAGGGGAACAGTGAATGGTCTTTTGTAAGATAGCTGTCTTTTCACATAATCTAAAATGATTATCATACTATCTTTTTTATGAAATATTTTTCCTTGAAATATCTGCAGATGTAATTTCTTGATAAATGTATTTTCCATTTTATTGAATTTAAAGTGGTGTGTGAAATGTGTTTTGAAGAATTTTATCAAATAGCAAAAAATTATAATGTCTTATTTAGTACAATGTGAAGAAGAGATTTTTTTGTGCATTATTTCTCATGTGTAGATGTGAAATGGTGGATTATTGTAGATCTGGCAGAATTTATTTTTCTAGGCCTTTGTAATTAAGTGTTAATATTATGTGATGAAAGCTTTTGGACAATGTTTACAGAAGTGGGAACATGTTATGAGTAGTCTTGTAAAAGATAATGAAGAAATAAAAAATGAGTTGAACTTTTTTGTTCCCTGTAAAGAGCTAACCTTTGTGAGTGGAAAGCAGATGGAAGGTTTAAAGTACGTCTGCCTAATCCAAATTCCAAATACCTCTTTTCAGTGTTGTATAAAAGACATTTCTTTAAAAAAACATGAACATAAGGGTTAATGTGAAAACGTCGGACTAGATACATTTAGTGTGTTTATTTTCTCACTGGAGAAGTTGATTCGAACAGAACTTCAGCAATACCTGTCGTAGGCACTAGGTGGTGTTTCAGCCTTTCCTACGGAAATGCACATCCTTTTCCAGTACCGCTGGCCCTTGAGATTCTAGTTTTGAACTAGTACTTAACGCTGGAGAGCAGATTTTTGTCCTTATTTTCCTTTTCAAATTGTCAGTGTTCCCATGTATAGGAGAACTGACACCCACAAACTGCAGCACTGATGTTTGTGTGCAAACTGTGTTCGCGACTGTTGGACTCTTTGGGGTGGCGGTTTAGGAGAGTTGCAAACAGGTGTGGTAGGTACTGTGCCTACTCTGGAATGCAGATTTTTGATGTAAGGGATTAGCTCTTATTAATTACTGTTTTAGGGGGGAAAATTCTGTGGCTCCTCTTGGCAGGTTTGTCAAAATGCGTGTATTGAGCATGTGGTCCCCTTTTGTAGTCTCCACTTCTCCGCTGTGCTGCCGTCACAGTCCTATGGAATGCTCTGTCCTGGGGGGACTTGGCAGAGACAGACCTGCTCTGCATATGTGACCTGCTGAGGGCTCTGTCATGGGCACCTGAGGGCAGGATATCCTGTCCAGGAATATGCCACCTTCCAGTCTGTGCTATTATGACATCATTTCACAAGTGAGTCTGTCATTTAACTGAGAGGTCTGCAATGCAAATTAACAGTATTTTTTAAATTGCAGGATTGCTTCCATGTGCTGCAACAAGATGGAGAAATCAATTTAGCCTAGTACTATTTGAGGGCTTGTAGTTTTTGTGCTCACTGAAAGCACGTACTTTTCTCTCTGTGTGACAGTTCCTATTCTTCTCAGTGTGTGATTATTTGAAGCTAAAATTATGAATCTAATTGTCAACGCTATGAAATCCTACATGCTGAAAGTATGTTGAAAATAACGCTTTATAAGAAGGGTTAGCTGTAATTATCGTTAGACATTCCTGGAACAGCAGAAAGAAAATCTGCAAAGTATTTAAATATATGCATTTTTCATGCTGTGTGTTTGAATTTTTTTCAATCTGAAATACCCTAAATAAATTTTTTAGGAATTAGGTTAGATCTGAAGTCCTCTTCCTGATTCTGCTTTTATAGGAGGAGATATGAAATCATATTCATTTCAGAGAACCCTTGTTCTGTTGGGTTCAAGAGAATAATACTGGTCATCCCAGAGTGTGTTGTCTGGGGACAAAATGTGGCTGTCAGCCAATGACTTGGTTGCCCAGGTGTTTTGAGGGTAATATCTAGTTTTTGTAATAATTTGACATCTACTAATAGAAGTAAAACTAGCACATGAAAAATTTGAGGGGTTTTATGTTGTCATTCAAGTTGGTATATATTTGTATATTTCAAGAATTGTTTCAGATCTGGTCCTTTCATTGCACTGACACACACATGGAAAGTTTAGAACTTCTTTCACCTGTGTACAAACTAAGGCAAAATACTAAAGCCTTTTAATTGCTATTGATTAAAGAGAGCAAAGGTACCTCTCTGTTGGATGCTGATATTTCTCTTTGGCATTTAAATGGACTTTCTAACTTAATTAGCAAAGGTAAAACAGGCCTGTTCTTAAACTTGTATTTTATTGATGGCCAGGACTCAAGCATACGCGGTTTTGACCTTTGAATGTTCTCTAATGACACTTAACCTACCTCAGAAAGCAAGCTGCTACTCAGGGAGTCTCTCTCTTTTTCACCCTCAGTGCTTTGATGGTTTCTTCTGTCTTGTTGATGGAAGCAGGCAAGTTCTCATAGATGGCATCAGCCTTGTAAAAAGATAAGAGGGAAGTTTACCAGAATGGGGCATTAAATGGACAAGTGATGCCTCCTTTTCCTGCCCCAGCCTGACAGTTTGGGAATGAGGCAGTCACTGAATTGAGCTTGAGTGTAAAATCTTGCATCCAAGTAGCCTTTTCTATGAAGCTCTTGTTGCAATGTTTTTTGTGAGACTTGACTACAGAGCAAGGCCCGCATTTTCTGCAGAGAACAGCCAGGAGAATAAAAGTAAGATAAAAATTGAGGCTTCCAAAACCTTTTTTGGTGGACTGAGCTTAGACCTATTGAGGAAGTACAAACTACACCTTCTGTGTGATTTAACCATGGAGTTAACCGCATTAAAAAAAATAATGAAGAACATTGATGGAAACATTTGAATGTCCTGAGCTGTAAACCCTTGAAAAGGAGGCAGCATAGTGTAGGATTAGAACTGGAGGCATGATAACTAAATTGAAGGCTGAGTGTAGACATTCAAGGGACACGTAGTAAAAAATGGTATAATTCTGTCTGTGAAATTAGACTAAAGTATGTAAGGAGCAGAAAAAGAAAAAAAAGAATGAAAAGAATAAAAAGAAAAAGAAATCTGAGCTAAGGCTAAAGAAAAATGAATATTAAGGAGTGGAGGAGTAAACTTGCAGTGCATTAATGCTATCTGCATCCAGATTTTAAGATAATACAATAATCAGTTTGAATGTGGTGTTGTGTTCATGACGGGTGTGTTGTGTTTGATTCACTACATCCCAATTTATTCTCATGTAACATAATAACTGAATGTGAAATCAACTTACAGATAATTGGTGTTGTCACTTGCCTGCACTGGCATGTGACTAAGGTGACCAGATACAAAAGTTTTGCAAGCAAGTAGATGTTAGATTTTTAAAAAACTTCATTACTGTATGCAGGATCTCACAGCTGGGAAGCTGTAATAATTTTAATAATTTAGTAAGCATATAATAAAAGTTAAATCTTGACTGTTAAGTGGAGACACACACCACCTTATATATTACATTATTTAGAAAATGGCTTTAATTTAAAGTTGCTCTGACGCTGCAGTCACTTCCTGAAGTCAGCTTCTTCATGTAAGCATAAGATACAGACCACTACAGAGAATTATAAAATTACTTGTTTGCAATAGCAGAAGATCTATTAGAAAGTTCCTTATTCTTATTTAGTGAGAGAATGGATTAAAAATTTAATGAATTTTTAATTATTTTTTTTCTATCATCCTCAAACTATAGTCTTAATTTTCAAAGTCTACATGTATTGCCATTGGAACATCAGTATGTTCTTTCATATTCCTTTTATTTTACTTTACTACTGTCTGTGGTTTTACCTTTCAAGTAATGAAACAAAAAAAAGACAAAAAATATTCTTGTTTGTGTTTTTTTCTAAAGCAACTTCCTCCAAGGTTGTACAGACATATTTCATTGTGTTGTAGCTAGGCTATTTTAATTTTAATAGAAAGACTTAAAGCTGTAGTCTTTCTGCCTTTGGAAATGGCAACAATCAGCTGATATGTTCTTGATGAAAATGTGTGCAGTGTTTACAAGCTAACAGATTTTACATTTAAATATGTCTGAACAGGTAATGTGGGTATGTAACTTGTGCCGAAAACAACAAGAAATCCTCACAAAATCAGGAGCCTGGTTCTATAACAGTGGATCACATGCACCACAGCAGCCTGACCAAGAAGGAATTAGAGCTCTGCGAAACGAGGAAGCACCTCAAGAGAAAAAAGCAAAGCTCCAGGAGCATCCTCAGTACCAAGGACCAGCAGGTGACATATCTGCACAAGCTTTGGATAAAAACAGATCTCAAGGGCTCACAAGACAAGACTCTATTAAGAATGGTTCAGGAGTAAAGCATCAAGTAACAAGTGACACATCAGACAGGTAAGAAAATATTTAATGTATATCCTGAAAAGATCTGCAGAATTTATGTTATAAATGTTACTGTACTTTTAAAGTTTTATCTTATTTTTATTCTATAGCCTATAAAATACATATTGGACACTTTGAAGCAGCAGCTGAGGAGTCTGTTGTTGGTTTCAGATGGTCATAGCCAATATGAGCTTGTCATTCCTTCTCATTGAAACAAAACCATGGAATGAGACAGTTGCAGTGTGACAGAGTTTGTCCAGGTGCTTGCAACTTTGTCAAATCAGAGTCATTGAGCTGTAAAGAATGCTACCTTATTTCTCTTGTGGTCACTAGCTTTATAGCAAAATTTTAGTAATCCAAAATATAACTCAAAAAGGCAAGTTAACAGAAGACAGCCTCTGTTTAGACTACTGAATGAAAACATCTGCTTGTACTTGCCGTAAGTAGTATTGAAGATGGTGAAAGCGTTGTGTAATGATCTGAGCCTTTTAATGTTTGTTTTTTTTTTTTGGTCTCTTGCTGTTAGTTACTGTCATTAGTATGAAAGCTTTTTCTTCATTTATGTCAGTGTTATTGGGCTTTGGTTGGAACTGTTTGGCATTGACGTAGTAAGATCCTCTTTAACCAAAGGCTGAAGGTGGAACTTCCCTCCATTTTCTTGAGGTGATTGTACCAAAAGGCACAAGAAGGCTCTCAACCTCTGTGGCTACATTTTATTGGAATATTCACTGAATAAATTTAATTTCTTCCCAAATGAGATCAGAATAGAACTTTAAATATGGTGGGAAGGGAAAAAGAGAGTGAGCTTACAAACATGTTTCTATACAAATGGTACCTTCATGTGCACATGAGAGAGAGACCTCCAACTGCTTTGGAATTTGGCAGCCAGAGCAGTATAATCTGGCAGCCTTCCTCTGCTGCCCAGCTATGACCTCATTACAATATTTATTCTGTGAGCTTGAAACAAATTAGACAGATATAATACTTTTTACAGCTTATATAATTAAAAGAGTTTTCCTTTTTCCTCTTCTCTCGTATTCCACTGTATTTTATTTCCTATTTTTGGTCTTGTATGGGAACAAATTGAACATAATTATTCTAAGCTTTTTTGTTTAACTTATTCTGCTTGCTGCCTTTTGATTTCATCTGATGGGTTCATCAGTATATGTGCTCAGTTTCATGTGGAGTGTCTGAGAAATACACTTGGCACCCCAACTTGATGCTAGGAACAGGAATGTGAGACTGATTCTCTTGTGAAAATAATGTGATGATAAAAACCTCTTGCTTTTGTTCTGAACAACAATTTAACTCTGAAAGTGTTTTTATGTGAAGTATGCAGAATTACAGAGAGAGACAGGAATATACAAATAAATAATTCAGATAAATGAGAGGCATTTACCATAAGTAGAATTATATAATAAACTTGGACAGTATAAAGTAATGTTTGCCAACAGGAAGAATGGAGACTTTATGTCTGAAATCAAAACATTCTGCTGATTATGATCACTTCTACTTAACATACTGTTTAAGTCCAGATTTTTTTTTCCAGTCATTATCCTCTTCCTGTTATATTTGGATAATAATACTGATGTTCCCTAATTAACATATTTGAGTGTGCTTAGAATATGGTATATTACATGCTAGTGAAGGATAGAGGGTCTTTGGAATAACTCTCTTTCTTAATGTTCCTCACAGAAACTTTTTTTTTTTTTTCCTGGAGATAATGAAAAAGATTCCTCTGTGATGCCCAATGAACATCTTACTGGTTGAATAGGCTTTTAGAAGAGAATATCAGTGTCTCTGAGATAGACTACCCCAGGTGGGGATGGGCCTTGAGTTTGAATCTCCATATGCTGTGGTGCCATTGCTATTCTCATCAGTGATACTGGAGACTTACTATTTGTGCTAGTTTTGGCTGGGATAGAGTTAACTTTCTTCACAGTGGCTGGTATGGGGCTGTGTTTTGGATTTGTGCTGAACACAGTGTTGATAATATAGAGATGTTTTTGTTACTGCTGAATAGGGCTTACACAAAGCCAAGGTCTTTTCCCTTTTCCTACTGCCAGGCTGGTGGGGCACTTGGGGACGCACGGGAGGTTGGAAGGAGATATGGCCAGGATAGATGGCCCCAGCTGAGCAAAGGAATTTTCCACAAACATGCTCAGTACATAAAGTGAGGGGAAGAAGGAGGAAGGGGATATTAAGTGTGATGGCATTTGTATTCCCGCGTACCCACTGTGTGTGATGGGGTGCTGCTCCCCTGGAGACGGCCGAGCACCTCCCTGCCCATGGGAGGCACTGAATTAATCCCTTGCTTTTCTTTGCTTGTGTGCACAGCTGCTGCTCTTTCACTGTCCCTGTTGAACTGTCTTTATCTCAACCCACGAATTTTTCAGCTTCTATCCTTCAGATTCCCTCCTCCATTCCACTGGGAGGGAGTGAGCAATTGATGCATGGGGCTGGGCTGCTGGCTGCACTAAAACCGCACCTTTATTGCATTCAGCTGAACTAATGCATAGAATATATATCTCATGATTAGATATCATTTCAATAGTAACATTCATAAATCCATATAGGTGTTGCTGATTATTTTAATATTGATATTTTACTGTTGATCAGAGTAAGAAAATTAGTTCTATCTACTTGTAACTTGCAGTTGAGGTCAAGCAATTATATATAGTTTTTTCTAAAGGCTTCTGTCTTCTTGTCCAATGCTTCATGTTATGGGGAGTTGTACTTACCATCAGCAAAATAGGTTTCTGTTATTAATTTTTTTTTTTTGGTTCATAGAATAGAATCATAAAATTACTTGGATTGAAAAGGATCATAAAGGCCATATAGATCAACTCCACTTGCCATGGGCAGGGACACCTTTCAGTAGACCAGGTTGCCAAAAGCCCCATCTAGCCTGGCCTTGAACACTTCCAGGGATGGGACAACTTCTGTCTGGCAATCTGTTTCAGTGCCTCAACACCCTCACAGTAAAGATTTTCTGCTTTTATGTCTAATCTTTCAGTTGAAAGTCTTTATCATAATATTAACAATCTGTGTTACAGCACTTTTACTGCTTTCTATGTAGTAAACCCATGGATAAGGCAGAGGCAGCAGCACACCTTATGATTCAGCAATTTGACCATGGTATATTTGACATTGTTTGAGGTGGAACAAGCATAATATGTATTACTTGGAGGTTTTATATTAAGCACAGTTGAACTGTAGCCATATGTAGTGGTTTTCACAGACTTAACCTTGTGTGCAGAGTATGGATGCTGATACAGTGTAATGGCAGAGTCCCTGAAAACTGCCAGATGATGTGAATCAAACAAAAGCAAAATGTTAGAAATCCTAAGTAATCCATAGACTCAGAAGGTCCCTTTTGAGGTCTGCTGTGTACAGATGGTAGATTTATGGCTGCAGTTCCTTGATTTGTAGTATTCAATTTCATGTTAATTCTGGATTATGCAAAAGAGTCCTGTTTTATTTTATTTTATTTTCATAAAAAATTTTGTGTAGTCTATTGTTTGCAATGCCTACACTGTTCATCATTCAATACATTGTGTTTTCTCTCTAGCAGCAAAATTATTTGAACAGGTATAATCTTTTTTTTTTTTTTTTTTCCCCAGTGATTTTTTAGCAGTCAATCAGTTTGTGTTTCTTCATTCCAAAGCCCAAGCCAAAGCAAATGTTTATAGTGTCCCGTTAAAATGTGTACAATATCCTAATTATGAAATATGGAAAACAGGGAACCTTAGTGCTGATACAAAGTGTTTTTATGTATTGTTTTGTTGTTCCCTGAATTGTTAGATCTTTAGGTAGTGTTGCCATGCATGACTTGTAAAGTTATTATTTCTCTTGCTCTTTATAGAATATACTGCAAAGCCATTTCAGTAGTTTTCTGCATATGAGTTCAGTGTTTTAAATTGTAAATATTTTTTGACATTCAAGAGGTGTTGCTTCACAAACCTTTTTTTCTATACACTTAGCTCTCTTAAAGCAAGAAATGACTTGTGCATCTTCCTAAAGTCAGGTTATGATGATAAAACTATTAATATATATCTGAAATGATGTTATGTAGTTCAGGTAGATGCGAATTATTTGGGTTTTTGAAACTATTATTGTTTTCCTTAGTCTGTAATGTATGAATCCAAAATGCTTTTCAAAATTTGAAAACGATAACTTCGATTTTACAATATATATTTGTCAATCATTACATTGGCTAAGAAAAACTTCCTCAAGGATTTATTCAGTGAGATTCAACATAAAAAAGAAAGTAAATTTATTCTTGCTGCATCTATCAGAGGGTGAGCCATGTCACAAAAAGAGAATTTGTTCTTGGTATCTGCAAAGATCATGATCTGTAAGATCACGATTTGAAGCAAGACTAATGAATAAAGCTGCCTGAACCCCTTTCAGATTAACTGTAAGGATATGAGATTAAATCATAAAAACCAGAATGAAAACAACAAATGGGGAGTGAGCAGCTGCAGAGTTGCACAACAGCAGTATTTATTTTCCAGGCCAGCAGATACGGATAAAATACATCCTCCTTCCCTCTGCTTTGGCTTCTCCTATCAAAGCTACATATGTATTTTGTGGTTTATTTTCTCACAACCTTCTTATCTAAGAAAAAAGAGAGAATTTTTGTGGTGGTTTCCACATACTATAGTGGTCTTATCCAGAATAAAATACATTCTCTACGGAATGTAAACAAGAGTGTTGAGGCTACTTGAGTCTGAAGATGCAGGATTTTTGCATGTATTCCTTATGAAATGTATACATGTACTTTCCACATATAAAGTCTTTGTTCTATTGTGTTACCAATGGCACTGGCATGAGAATAGTTCCCTATGTCCCTTTGCCTCTGTTCTTGGAAGGAGTGCCAGCATGAATTGGCAGTGTAGGCTCAGTCTTTTGGGTCTACAGTTGGGGATGTAACGGGGTGAACAGGGAACAAGAGAAATGAAGAGACTGAAATGAAAGAAAAGGAGGAGAGGGAAAAGCAGGCATAAGCTAGACTAGAAATATCAAAGGGCAGTATAAATTAAATAAATGAAAATGTGTGTCCATTTGTTTCATGTTATATCTTTTTCAAATGGCCCTTCTTTAATTGCTTCATCACGAACAACTGATGCTGAGAACAGCACTGATGGTAGTTTATTGCAATTTAAAAAAAGATAATGTAACATTAACGAATCAGTCAATTACATTTCTTTCTAAAGGCTTAAAACTGGCTATTTCTTCCAGATTATTGCCATTTTTCTTCTGCAGCACTTGTGGCACATCACTGTAGTGCAGCCTCTGATTTTGACCGTTTCTATATCTGAGTACACAAGTTGATAGATTTTTAGGCCAGGTGTGTTAAGAAACCTTTACTTGGACCTGTGGAAACTAGGCATATTTGAAAGCAATCTCAAGAGAAGTAGAGGGATTTTAATATTTTTACCTACATCCTTTTACCTGCCAACATATTTAAAGAGTATGAGAAATATTAAAGTAATTGTATAGACAGTGTTTAAAATAACGCTGTTGGTATTCAAGAGTCAGACTGATAAAACTGTGTGCAGATTTGATCACATCCAGAAGTATCCACTAAGGACAGCAGGGTCTCTACACTTTTTAGAATTCTTTATGTAAAACATGAAGAATAACATGAAATTTTTTTTTTTAATATTGTTGACCACCACAGAAGGAAAAAAACCCACAACTGCTGTGGAAGCATAATTATATTCTTTCACTTCATGAATAAATCTAATAACTTGTATAAGAATTTTTCAGGTTGAGTTTAAAATTGAATCAGTATTCTTTTCCATGCATGACTGCAAAGAGCTCACACTGACTTTCCATGGTGCTAGAACAGGATGCAAAGGACTTTACAGATACCCTAAGTATTTTTTAGCATATTAACTAAAGATTTAAATTTTACAGGATTTTAACTGCATCTAAATAAGGTTTTATATTCATCTTTCTACTCCTGTTCCATCATTTCTTACCCCTTTGATAGTCTTTGGAGCTATAAAGTAAAGCCAATGTCAATCTGAAAACTAGTCTCAGTAGTTTTGGTTTTGTTTCCTGTATTGTCTTCCATTTCAGTGTATGCTTTGTATGATTCTTGAGGTAACAACTTAGAACAACAACAACAACAAAAAATAGTTTCTTCTTCACAGAGCTGCTCTTTTAATTACTTAATTCATCTACATATAGGGTTAAGGTTAAGGCTGTTCCAGTTTTCATGTGGAAACTGAAATTTTGTTTATCTGCTGTCTCAATCTCAAACGACATAAAAAGGAACTTGTAACTATGGCCAGAGGAAGCAGTAGAAATTTATGGGAAAGGAGTCAGAGAAAAAGCAGTATTTAATTATTGAAAAGAAGTACCTTGGGTCCAGGAAAGTCAGAAATCCTTCAGTGCAGAAATGCTCATGAAATAATTAGACACTTACGGTAAGGATCAAGCTACACCTGCTTATGAGGATGAGTAAGAAGTTTGATATCATCTGTAATGCAGGGTCTCTGTCAAGTTCCTAAATGATATTTACATTGTCTATTAACCATCCAGACTACCTATAGTGGGTATAATATGTTCCTACCTGTTAATAATAGGTTGCAATGGGTTATAGCATATCCATTCTGTTCTAATTTCTGGAAAAGATGTGAAACTTTTTCCCCTCATTACCTTTGCAAAATTGTCTGTCTTCTGAGAAACAAAACTCGTCTGGTTTTTTTTGTCTCCTAATGTTGGTTTTATGGATCTCCTCCTCAGGTGAACAGTGACAACACTAGCAATGTGCAGGACGTGCAACCACATTGACTTCAGAGTTTTTCTGAGGTGTGCATTGCTTCCCTCCCTCAGCTTTTATTTTCCCTGATTATGTTTTATTAAAAGAAATACCTTTTATTACGATTTCAAGTTGAGTCTTTAACTAGCTGTAGAACCTGTACCAAGTAGCATTGGGCCTCTGACCTATGGTAGCTAAATTTGGGATCTTTGATTTAGAGAAAGCTAGTCTGTTTGGAGAAGAGAGAAAGAGAAGAGAAAGTTTCTGTAACAGTAGCAAAACTAACCTACCTTTATAAACAGTCTAAAACTGCTGTATTCCTTTCCAAAAACTGAAGAGTTTTAATTAAGCAAAAACAAAGAGATTTAATTCCATCTTTGAGTGACAGTCTGACTTCATTGATTCTGCACTCATTCTCTGCAGTGAGCTAATCACACATTGATTTTAGGGAATTTCATTTTCACAGTTTACTGTAGAGTGCCTTTACAAAAATAATTCCTTTGCAACATTCCTTTGTATTTTGCTTATTGTTACTGATTACTTGATTTTTCCCCTCAATTATTAATATTTGTTCCATGGAGCTTGCTGAAAATTATAACTTATTATTTGACTTTTCTCAATCTTATGCAGAATGCTCAAGTAAATCTTGATATTCAGTGCTGCTATTTGGCGTCTTTGAAGTGGTTTGCCTTCCATTGCAGTGTTAGATTTCTGTATACCACAGTTGCATCTTTACTTGTGCTAAAGAACCATTAATAATCTAAATCTGTACGCAAATATATCAGCTGCTATTAGAGTATTGGATATGTTTTGTTAAGTACTGACTGCAACTAACATTTATAGAATTAAATGTAGTTTTGCTTTTAGCTAAATTTACCCTGTGTAAAAGGAATACCAGAAAAAAGCTGAGAGTGTTTGCATTTTTAAATTATTTTTTTAAAATTAAGCAGACCAATACCTTTCTGGGTTGAGCATGTCTTCCTGAAGTACAGTTTTGTTGACCTCGGCCAAATAGAGCTCACTGTGTGTTTGTGGTCCTTAGTAGTATTGTGCTCTGTTTTTTAGAGGCTGAGTTCTCTTCAGAAGTATAAATAACAGATTTTGTTTAAATTTCATATTTAAAAAAAGGGTGTGTAAAGGTGAGTAAGATACATCTGTGAAATGCAACTGAGGGAAGTGTCTAACATTTAGTAAAGTCAGGTTTGTTTTTTCTGGAAGCAGAGTGATTCTGGAATTTGCAGGAAGTAGTTCAATGGCTGGCCTTTTGTTTTTATACATTTTACCATAGCTATATAGACTGAATTAAAACAAACAAACAAACAAACCAAACCAAAACAAAACAAAAAAAAACAAACCAAAAACAAAAAAAGAGAATGTATCAAAAATTAATGTAATAGGACCAAGATGGTCATATTTTCATAATTAAAGTTACCTTATTAAGCAATCCTATTTTGTTTTCTACTTTGTCTTTAGTACGAGTATTCTGATTCTTTTTCTGCTCCTTCTACAAGCCAAATCCTTATTTGTCCCTTTGCCTATTCTGGACTGTCCTTACATGATTATTAATTTTTTTTTTTATTATCTCATTTGCTTTTGTGTCTCACCATCTCTTTCTCACTGGTGTGAGTTCTTACCAAATTGGCTAGACATTAGAAGTGCTTTCAAAGATGTACCCATGGCATTCTTTCACTTACAGACATATTTTTTTCTTCTCTAACCCACTTTTTTTTCTTTCTCCTTGATGTAGATCACCTCTTTTCCTCACTTTACAACTCACATGTCCCTTCAGTTTTACGATGAACTAATCGGACAGTTCTCTCCCAAGCTTTGAAAAATCTTAATTTTGTACTTTTCAGTAAAAATAGGCCCCTCAGCATTCTTTACTAACCAGAAGGAAGACAGTCACAGACATTTTCAGGGAATAGTTACCTGTTCCAGCAAAGTAGTGCAGTACAATGTCATTTCAAGTTAAGCAGAAAATGTAGGTGACCTGAAGTCGGTGATTCTTAAAGCAGAGTTTTAATATCCAAGGTAATACTTATATATGATATGCAGTGGGTTGTGTATTTATGCAACTTGTTCTGACTTTCTACACTGTGCAGCACTGTGCCCTTTAATCGTGCCCTGGTGTTTTTAGAAAATGACTTCAGAGAGGGCCCAGCGCTGCAGCACTGAGCAACACTCTGAAATCAGCTGCTAGAAGTAGTTTATCTGCCAAAGTAAGTTTTTATTATGCTGCATGCAACAGAATGAACCATGAACTTTGCTGAAGAGAACCCTTTTTCTTTGGTAAAAAGAACAAACATCAAGAACAAGAATTCTTATGGTAATCTCATAAGGAAACTAAGGCATTTTGGCTGCAAGAGGTTTTATTTGTAATGACTTTGTGAAAATGCTGGACTTTAAATGATAGACTTTCTTGATGGTCACTTAAAAATCTTTTTCAAAATACTCATCAAGGCACAGAAGATCAAAACAAAGAATGTCTGATTTGCTCTGTAATTCCAAATAAATTGGGAAACTTCAGAGAGACATGGCATTCTGAAGTTCCAAATCAGTGCACAAAACCAATTTTTTTTTCCAGAGGTAGATTAATTTTAATTGAATCTTGTTGACTCTGGCACGAGATGCTGGGCTGACAAAACGTCACCTGCTTCACTTGTATCATTATGCTCCAGTTAGAACTGTAAAAAATGCTTAAACTAGAAGAGGAATCACAATTAGTTCAACAATCCCAACTCTTGAATATAAAATATTTGACACCTTAGCTGTTCAACAATTCCACCTCCTCGTGATGCAGAGAAAATTGCATTTTATTCCTAAAATGGACATGTAATGATTAATCTTCTTCTACCAGTACTTAAAAGGATCTGAGACTAAAAGGTATTATTGAAAGAAAGCAAATTTAACTTGGATTTTCATTTCTTATAAAACAATGTTTATTTTGGATGCTTCTCATGTCTCATAGACCAAGTAAATACAATGACTGAAGAATTTACTTTTATTTGGAAAATATATATCAATATTTTAAGCAAAAAATTTGATCTTCTAAGTAAAGTAAAATTGAAATAAAAAATAATTTAGTATCTACCCAGCAGGTATTTTTTTCCCCCCAATGCAATAATGCTTTTCAAAATTAGAATAACAACTATACTGACTCTGAGAACCAGAGTGAAAAGTTAAAAAGGAAACTATGTCACTTAAACTATGGAAATGGGAAAAATATATTGTGGATGGGACTACTCAAAACAAACTCTGGAGCTTTGGATATTAGGGGCAGTACTAATGGTGTGTCAAATTCCTCTCAACTAATTTGTTTTGGATGGTAATAGACTACATTGCAGTAATGACTGATGTACTGGCATGGATCTGAACTGTTCATTCTTACTTCTTTGTCCCTCCCAGTAATTAAGAGTGCTTGCAAGAATGCTTGTGTCCTTTTGGTAAATACTCCCCAAATCCAGCAGTTGTTTTTAGAGTTAAGTGTGATGAAGCCAACCAAGCCAGAAGACACGGATGTTAAATTTCATTCTCTATGTGGCATATGGGTATCTTTTTCAGAAGCATTTCTTTTTCATCTGAAAATGAGATTTATTTGGAGATGTATTCTGTGGTATGTCACTGAATATCATGAAGCTTTCAAGTTACAACAACAAATTATGAAATTATCCCTAACTCCCTTCCCAACTGGACAACACTGCCTTTACTCCACTAATATAGAACTCCTGTATTCAGTGGAAATATTTCCAAAATAAAATATTTACACAGCCTTAATGCTTATAAAACCCAGTCTCCATGACACTGTCAAAGGAAATGAATTCCAGAGGTGTGTGATCATCAGGAAAATATTCTTCTGGTATTCTAGTCAGCTGAATTTTGGAGCAACCCAGGAGACCGTAGATCTTATAATGACATGAGAGGAAGATAAATTAGTCTCTTTGAACTCATCCCCAAGATATGGAAGGCTCTAAACTTTATCCAGTGTACTGAACAGCACAAATTAATAAACAATGCAGTGCATAGATGTGTTGTCTTAGTTTCTCTTTCACAAAATGAAAATACTGATCTTAATCTTACAGTTATTTGAAGAGTGATCTGTCTTTTAGTTTACACATGTATTAGTCTTCATTTCCGTCACAGATCACCTGGACAACTTGAAGCTCAACAGAAGTTTGGAGGTCCTTTAAGGTCCAAATCCGTTATCTGAAAATAGAGGCATGGCAATAAATCTCTTAACCTATTTTCCAAGTGGCTAAGAGAAATTTCTAAAATTACTTAAACTCCCAAATTCCCTGTAAATGGGAGCCAAATTCTGCAATGTATAACCACTGTGGATTTCAATGTAGGATCAATGTGACCGTTCCTTTCTTTACATAACAAGAAGTCTTATGCTCAGCCTGCTCATCCAAAAAGGATTTCTGTAAAGGATCTCATTCAAAGAAGATAACTGTGTATTTAATAAAGAAAACATTATTTCTTTATCTGTGTGTATATAGGAATCAATACTGTGCTGGGTGCTTTTACACTGTTGGTAATAATCAGTGGACTGTTTTAGGATTTACTTTTTCTGAAAATTTTGGGCTAACCATATCCTTTCTTAAATTTCTATAACTTGGAGAAAAAGGGATCTAAGTACAAACTGTGAGCACTGAGGAAATCAACTTGTGCCTTGAATACATAATCTTGAGGACAACAGGAAAGACAGATACATGAAAACTGTTAGTGCGTGTATTTTCAGCTTCTGTTTCTAGTGTTTTACATTATTAATCATGCATAATACTTGGTTAGAATTTAAATTACCTTTTGTTTTCCTGAAAGGTGACAAATGATCACTTTAGATCAAAGTGAAGAAGAAAAATCCCTTTTTGCAGCAGATGAAGTTTTCAGTGCGTTATTTCAAAAATCAATCAAATCTCCATTCTAGGCCAACAGTTCTTGACTTGTGAGACACCTCATTGGTGAACCATCCAGAACTGCAAATGAGGCATAAAGCAGGATTCATGTACTGTGATGAGGTGCAAGGAAATATCAATTGATTGTAAGTCAGCTGAAGGTAAAATGGGTTGAAATACACTCCTCTAAACCACAGGTTCTGCAAGGTGCAGCACCTACTGAATATTGAACCTTTTGTATCAACATGTATTGCACGTACTCCTCCACTTCAGCCAGTGTGTAGCAGCTTCTTGTTGTTGGGTTATGCAGATATGCCTTTAGTCAGGGGAATGAAGTCTCTTAGACCTTTTCTAACTCTGACTACCCAATTCTTCCACCTCAATAGTACTCATTTTTTACTTTTAGAAATATTTTTATAAGTTTTATACCACATGTATGAATGTGGACAAACGTACATATTCATATTAAAAGTTTAGAATGCCTAGCCATTTCAGTGAACTGTCAGACACTCTGAGGAAAGGGGACAACTGAGTATGGGATCATCACATGACCCAGAATATCCAGCCATTATTTTGTGGAGAAAAACAGATGTATTTCTCCTACAGGAAGCTAACTAGTCCCATGGAAATGGATGAAATTAGTAGCATGTATGAATTATTTTAGTGCAAAATAGAGTCATGCTTTTGCAGGTTGTAGAAGTAATTTGTCCACATAGTAGACAAATAGGCTGGCCTTTAGTTTGCCAAATGCAAATTCTGCCCCATCAGCTCTTTATATAAATTATGTCTTAGGTTAGGATAGTGGTTTAAAAAACTAATATTCCTAGATTTTAAGGCTTCTTTTTTTATATGTGATATCTGCCATAAATAAGAATTTTGATAGAAACCGTGAAGATCCATAAAATACCTGTGTTGTATATGGGGAAAATGCATGTGTACGAATAAGGGAGAGAATGAGCACACCAGGTTTTTTTCTAATACGGTGTCAGAACACAGCCAAGGCAGGAGCTGGAAAGTGTTCTTAGCAATACAAATGCAGCCACAGAGTTATATTCCTACCTCCTAAATAGGGAACTTAGACTAGCATAAGAACACTTCATTAAGCCTATTTTTGGGCACTCATGCAATTTTGGATCATGTGACTTCTCTCTAGTGATAGTACATGAAGAAAAAGGGAGCTAACCTCCTAAGTAGCACTCTTTAGTCATCTATATTCAGGTGGGATGAATCTGGAAGCCTTTGTTATTAAGTTCAAACAATCCACGTTTAACTTCTAAATTTGCTAACATCAATAAAGTCTTCATTTTTAAGCACAGTCTTCCCTAATCAAGGAATAGTTAGAAATGCCCAGATCTGGCAAGTGAGGCAGAACCAGGCGCTGGAGCTTTATTGCAGACCAAGCAAATTGTATATATTGTTTAATATTCAGAATCATGAGAAGGACAGAGATAAGAGAAATAATTAAAATTAAACATTTCTTGTAATTATTTTCAACTATTCTATGGCTTGTCATATTTAAATAAAATTTTCCATATTTCTTTTTAGCTACTGTGTTAAAAAGAATTCCGCAGAGAGGTTTGAGAAACTATAATTTATATTGAGCTAAGGAAATTAATCAATAAGTCAAAGTTATTCATGTTAAAGATAGCTTAAAAATAATTACACTGGGAGATAAACCCTGTTCTGAGGCATGCTCACTGATTCATTTCAATAATTAATACTGTTGTGGTATAGCCTGTCATAATTAATAACAAAAAGTTTTTAAATTATAATTTTCCTATTTCCCTTGTCCAATTTATTTGTTTTTTTCCTCTGTCTTACTCATCCTGAAATGCACAATTTGTTTGGTCAGTGCCAGTTTTCATATGTGTTCATACCAGGCCTAACAGTAGGAATTCCCAAGTGAACATATGGCACATTTCCTAGTATCTTTGTAAGGAACAGAATCAGACCTACCATTGTGTTATCTGTGTTTTAAAAAATGTAGATTTTTTTTATCACTAATATTATTTATAATAAGTCATCTGGAATTTAAATTTCACAAGTCTTCATTGTTTCCTTTGATACATCTAGAATTTAATTAAGCAGTAACAGGTTAAAAAAGGATAAAATCTCAATTTCCAAGTATTTAATTTGTAAAATGTATTCTTTACAAACTAGTAAGTATGGAGGCAAAATCTCATGTTTAACTTGCTTGCCACTTTTTAGCAAGTTTTAAAGCCACACTGTTCAATGGATCATGATTAGTCATAAATTTACTTAGACCATGACAAGATTCAGGGAAATGAGTTCTATTGTGTCCTCACAGAACTTCAGCACATCTACTTAAGGACAGTTGGCACTTTTGTGCTTAGGAAGTCCAAAGCTGATCTGGAATTTCCCATCAAGACTTGGCCTTTTGGGCTGATGTACTCTGTACTCCTTAGCTTTCTTGGGAATCTATACATGTCAAGCTTAATTTTATCTTTCATTAAAAAGTAGACAGCTGCTTACCTTTTCTCCCCTGTGTATTGATGACATTAACAAAGATGCTAAAGGTAAACTGATAGCTTATATTTGTATTTTATCCTCAATATAAATAGATTAATCAGAGCACCCTCTTACCCATTTGAGTATTGTTGTACTTGCTGGGTGGGTTTGTGACTGAGTTTGTGCACAGAGTTCTTCCACTGACATTGGAGCAGTTCTGATACCTGGGAATGCGCTAGAGGCACAGTGTTGAACTGTGCTTTTGGGCCTTGATCCAAGGACTGTTGGCATGCAGTGTTATCCCTGATTTCACTGGAATTAGCCTACTGAACACAGGATGCTACAAGAGGTGTATCTCAACAGACTGGAACAGCAAAGTTCTAGTATCATAAACACAGCAAGTAAGGGAAGGACTTGGGGTTCACACCTTTCATGGAGACCACTGACATTATTCTTACTCTCAACCTGAACCAGATCACTTAAGCTTCATTTCCTAAATTATGTAATAGATATTATGACTACAAGGTTTGTGATGATTAACTCTTTTTATGAAGCTCATTCTAAGGATAAATTATTATTATTTCATTGCTTGGTATTACTGCTAGTGGAAAAGGAGATAAACTTTTGTGAGTCCTTTGTGCATGGGATACCATGAACAGTAAGTCCAGTGAAAACTGAAGAATGAGAGAGTTAAATGCAATAGGAAGGTAGACCCATGAGTTTCAGAATCAATACAGCCCATAATGGTTTCTCATATTTTTTTGTCCCATCCTTTCTGTAATGTGGTGGAAGATCACAATAAATTAAGCACCATCTCCTATCACTTTTGATAATTTTGTCAAACTTTAGATGGCAGTGGTTATTTACAGACCATATGCTGACTTTCTACTGTGAAAGTCAGTGGGTAATGGCTCAGTTCTACCTGCTGTCCTCTGTGTGCACTAACTTGGGTCTTCTACCATGATACTGATTTTCACACAGCTTTCTGGAATGTAACTATTTAAATATTTATGCTTTATGAAATTAACCAGTCTCCTCAAGCATATTAGTCATGGTGATAGACGATGACATAGAGCAAAAAAAATGGATCAACAGACTGTCCAGATTTCTAAGTCTCATATCGTTGGCTTAAAATGTATAACCTAGATTAAAAAGAGAGAATAAATTACTATTAAATGGCTACATGGGAGAAAGATGAAGGAAGACTCTGAAAAGAATTATATGAATATGGATGGAATGCCTCAAAAATTAAAGAAACAAAGACATTAGAAGATACTCAGAATAAAACACAAGAAATAAAAAACCAGTATTTGATGGTTGACCATGAGTATGAACTTACTTTCTTTTACATTACTATACCGTGGTAGTGGTTATTTCAATAACAAGATTTTGTGTCTCAGTTGGAATTTCCATATTTTCCATTGTAGATCTGTGACCTGACTACCAGGGAATAAAATCAGTATCACTTTTCCAATCTCAATTAATGTTTAACTCAGAGAATTAAATAGTTCTTTCAATATTTAATATTTTACGGGAGACAGAACAGCATCAGCAGCAAAGATAAATTCCCTTTGGAATAACCAAGAGGGTTTTGGTGGTAATATTTTAGGAATCTGGAAGAGAATCTTGGGACTCAGTTTTCCATGTTCCCTGACACTGTTCTACCTGCCAAACTACCTGCAATAAAAAGAACGGTGCATTTTTAATGACTGCTCAGGCAAAAGTTTTAGGGGACGATTAATTGTTACAGTTCTTGGACAGCCACTGATGATTCCCTGTAGCCTGGATTTAGGTACTTTTATACTTTTGGGGTTGGGATTTTATCTGTATTCCTATATTAGACAGTCAGAATACTGGCTTCTGACTGCTGTGATTCTTATGTGATTAAATTTACAGTTGTAGATTTTACCTTAGTTTCTACCCTTCTCTTGTGAAACTGAACCTTTGAACATTGATGTAATGAAATACAAATGAGTGTGTGCTTTAGCACATGAGAAAATCTGGTTGTGTTTCACTTGCAGTAGTGAAATGTCTATCCTTTGATTTAATTTCCATTAGTCGCTTAAAGTTGTGTCCCACCTCGGAGCACCAGTTTGCTGATCTGACCCAAAATGAGTAGTTCTATAAAGTATAATAATGTAACACCATCCGAAATGGGGGGCCACTGTTGTTATCTTACCTGTCTGAAAAGCATTTGTTCAGATGTTTTCTCTTTTAATAATGAATATACTTGAACAGTCAGAATTTTTTAATCATAAATATTTAGCTAAGTGCTTTGATGAGGCCATATTGAAGTGCAGTGGTGCTGCATTACAGGTACTTGAGTGCTATTGATTACCCAATTTTATTTAGTATCTAAGTGAAAAAAAAATACAGGTTTGACTTTCTGTACATTTGAAAAAATCCCACTATGATCCTCAAACTTCAAGTGACTCATCTCTACCATTTTCTTTTGTGTTTCCATCAAACTATACTTATGCACTAACCAGTAGATTAGAATGGAATTGAATCAAAAATTGTTCCTCTTTTGATTGTTGAGTTCCATTCTGTTTTGAAAAGATGGATACTTCAGTGGGCAGAGCCTACTCTGCTCATGCTCCTTTCCCTCGTTTTCCTCCAGCCTCTTCTTGTTAGGTCTTTACTTCCTTGATTCTTCTTAGCCAAACAATTATATTGTGGAAAAGGTGGAAATACCTAAAAAGAGGTGTTTGCAAGAAGTCTACATTATAAAGTAAATGCAATACTATCATCATCATCATGGCTAGACTTTGCGAACGAAGATTTGGGAGGGTTTTACCCACGCTTGCTGCAAGCACGCTGATGGCTGATAAGGCCAATGCGAGATAGGCAAGTCCGGTTGCAAAAGGCACAGCAGAAAGTTTCCGTAGGTGGTACTATCAGGGCACGGTTCTTTTTGCGTTGCCTTTTCTCCTCCAGGCTTTCTGCGTTGCCTTTTCTCCTCCAGTCTGGGGTCAGTCCTGAGCAACCAATGTCCTGAACCGCCTGCATGCAGGGTTGGGTCTGCGGCTCCCAGTGCTCCGTAACACCTGCCGTTTTGCCCCTCGCCTGTTGCTGCAGGACTTTGGAAATGTGGGTGAATCCGTCAAGCCTGTGCAGTGGATTTTTTAGGCGAGGCACAGTGTGCACAGAACTGGCCCCACCCTTTACTCCTGAGGTTCTTCTGTCAGGGCCTAGCAAGCTTGGACGGTGACTGCGAGGTCCTCAGGATGTAGGTTTGGTTAGAGTATCCTTCTCTTAGATGGACGGCCTGACAGGGCTGAGCGAGCTCCATCTGCCCGGGTTTGGAGTTAGAGTTGTCCTTCTCCTAGGATGGTTGCCGAGCTGCTGACGAGCCCATCCTGCCTGATGTCTGACCCTTCAGTTGAGACCTGACCAGCATGGGAGACCCTACCGGAGGCATAAACCACCGCCAGTATAGCTCACAACCTCATAAGGGCACACAAGCTTCTCCCCCACGACAAGGGGGTGTCCGTGAAGAAGATGCAATACTATAGGCCACATAGTAAATACAGGAAGGAATTGTCTATTGGCTAAAGGATCTCTTGGAGAGTGCTAGAAGGGTAAGGGAAAAAAGCAATTCTACTTTTTTCTGGACTATTCATTTTTTGTAATAATAAAAAAATTTCTCTGATCAACATGAAATAAAACTTTGATGAAAATTCCAGATGTCAAAAAAATGTGTATTTGCACAGCCCCCCTGTCATTATAGTTGAATTTTCTGCTAGTAGTGACTACAGAGTATTTACTTTTTAAATTATTCTTTTATCTTTCCTGTGAAAGATTTTACATGCATGAATATCTGCAGAGTGTTCCTCATTCCTTACTCTAAAATTAAATAATAATAAAAAAATTTTCTAAACATGTAACCCATTTTGTCAGTAGTTTTAGAACAATTTTACAAAAAACCAACCAAACAAAAAAAACAAGCCACAACTGCCATTTTAAATATCTGAAAATGAAGACATTAAAAGGTGAATGTCAAATATTCAGAACTTGGTTGCAACTACAGGAGCATTCAGATGGTGATGACCATCCATAAGGCACACAACAAAATTGTGATGCGCTTGAAATAGATGACAAAATACTGGTCTTGTAGCTACATCGTGGTTGGCACTGAACTGTTAAGTGGTGCTTGTTATACTGATCAGAATGACTTGAATCTTTTGTGACAAGATGATTCTGTGTCTTGGAGCAGATACAAAAATTTTATCTTTTTTGATGGAATGAATGTAAAGGCAAATTTTCTTATATTACAAAAGTGAATTCTCTGTAGGTAGAGTGGTTCCCAAGTATTATTTTGCACTTTATTCTATCAAGATAACCATAAATACATATCCATTCCTACTCCGGGATCTCAACAGTTACCAACTTTGACATGCATACAGCCTAATACTTTTGACCACAGATTCATTACTCAAAACCAAATGCTTCCATAATGCACAGTATGCTATAGATATAAAAACAGACATTAAACATTAGTTTGTTTAGTGCTTTGTAGGGTTTCGTATGAGTTTTGCAAACAGCTTTATTAGTAGATATTTTCACAATTAAAAAAAAAAAAAAAGGTGTTTTAGAAGGTCCTGGAGATTAATTTGTTCTTATTTCTTCTTTTGTTTGGAAATCTGTGGTGTAGTTGCCATCATTCTGGCCAAGGAAGCCTGGATAGCTTTTCCCTTCTGAGCACATAAATACAACATATTAATTAGCTGGAAGGTTGCTTATTCCCACATCATCTGGGATTAAAATTGCCTTCTGTGGAAGATCTTTAATAATGGCCCTCATTTGATGTTGGTTTATTTGGAGATTTTGTAATTAGTGCTAAGATGTTAAAAGCTGTGGATAGAAAATGAGATATTAGACAGAAAACCTTTTTAATGGTTGTTTTTCAAGCTGACAGTGATATAATACTGTACTGTTATGTAACATCCTCTGGCACAAACATTGAAAGAAAAAAGAAAAAAAATGTTTTGTAGTCAAGGTTACTTATTTTCAGTACATTTAATGGTATTCACAGTATATAGTATCTTGCAAAACCCCACTGTGTTCCTTAAGAAGACTGATTCTGCTTCTTGCTCCTTGTCATTCCACACTGTGTGTGTACCAGTGCATAGGCTCCTAAGACAGTGGGTTTTCCTGAAAGTAGAAAGGTTTTGAACACCCCGAGAAGTGATTGATTTTTCTCGGTTCTATCATGGCTGATTCGGTGCAATAAACTTTTAAAAGGGACTGAAGACTTCTCATTTTGAAATGCAGGGCTTATATGTAATGCAGCCATTCCTTTTAGTAATGGTTCAAGTTTGTGTAATAAATCATTGCCTTGGTGCTGCATGTACAGCACCTGACAGAGTGGTTACATATAGAATGTATACTGTTTGCTTCAGTCATGGATTGATGTTAATTTAAATGTTTGCACTGAAAACCTGTTATCTCATATAAGGTATAGCTTTTCAGATAAGAGACAAAAGATCTATTGTTACAGACTCAGTGCTATGTGTTTATTATATGAATAATATATTTAGAGTGGTCTGTCTGCCCTTTAGAACTGCCTTACATTTTAAAAAAATTAAAATTCTACATACATGGTCACGGATATTAGTCATTTTTACAGGGGAGGGAAGGAGGAGGGGAAGATGCAGAAATCCTCCTCCTCTTAGACAGTAGTAACAGCGTGAGGATGCCTTGTCCTCGTTTTTTTTACTTGTGAGATTTTATTGCTGGCAGCCAGATGTGCTGAAACTCCTGACGACAGCATCTATTCACTGCGTGTTTTTAATAGGCTTAGAGAAATATGAGTAGAGTACATGAAAGCAGCTCAGCTTCACACTTCAGCTGGGAATGCCCAAAAAGCTCACTGCTGTTCAGAATTCTTGCTACAGTCAGGAGAAAGCCGTACGGGTACTAAATCTTCTACGACTGAATTAGAAGAATAATGACTGTACAATTAACTATCAGCCCCTGCTCATTTAGGCACAGTTTTTACAGAGATCAGGAGAAATATGGAACTTGATTGGCATATTTGTATTTGATGGTGTGTACAAAATAGATGACTTTTAAGACAGGTGGTGAAGCAAAATAGAAGGGAAAGAAAGAGAGAAAATGCAATTTGAGACACTGCGCCAGGTCTGCAATTCTGTTTTATCTCATTTTCATGGGGTTTTCTCATCCCCTCCAAATATTTTACAAAATGATCTTTTTGGACAAACGTTGAACAACACTAGGTGAGTAGAAATAAAATATTTTTGCTTTATCATTTCTATTCTTGTGCTGATGGTAGTCTATTTGCATGTTCCTCAGTAGGGTACTTTTGTAATTGCACTCATAGATATTAACGTTTTTGTGGTAGCAGTGAGTCTGTTAGTGATTTTATGTTTTATGTACGGATTTACATGAGAACTCAATCTGCAGAAATAAAACCAGCAAAGACAGAATAAAATATTTCAGATGGTTATGTATCTTTCGAGTGCATTAGCTGCCATTAGTAGCTAGCATTATTAGCTATAATCCTTAAAGCATATTAAATATTCATAAACAAATTTGTCAGAGAAAATTATTTCTATGTGGACATGGCAGTGAAAAGATTAAATGCTCAGAGATGTCTGTTTAACCATACATAATTTATTGCAAGATGCAAATTAATAGTCCTGCATACCTTTGCAAAATAGGCAGAAAGCAGTTCCTTAATTTTAGAAGATTTAGATTCTGTGCATAAGGCTTTTCAATAATCTTTTTAACTGGCCAAATTAAAACTGATCAGTGGATGCTTTGCAGCAGGTCAGTCAGCTCTGTAGGCTATCCTTTTGTGAATAGCTGTTGTTTTGTGGGAATTAGAAATGATAGGGCAAAGTTGTTGAGAGACAGTTACTGAATCGTTTTCTTGGGATTTTTGGAGGCATAAACTGCATTAATAATGCCTCATTTCTGTAGCATTATTCAGAAAACATACTGTAGTATAGTTTAGAACTTTTTCATACTTCCGTGAAATATTAACAGTAAAATTATTAATAATTTCATCCAAAAGAGTGGGAGTGTAGGTCAGGGAGAAGAAGAATCTTGTAGTTTTTTATAAAGATAGTGCACTGATGGAAACATTCTGGAAAAATGGTGGAAGTAATATTGCAGTGACTATATCCAGCATTTGAGTCTTCTCCTCTGTATCCGTGGGAGAACTCCCTTTTAAATGGGTTATTATTTCCTAAATACAGTGATGCTTGCACTTTGTACTTCAGAAAACTGTTACAATTTTATTTCCCAGATTTTGTTGTAAGGGTTCTCTCCCTGACTGCTGATACTTACTATAAAAAATATGTTAATGCTTATTTAATGTTACTGTTCTCAAGTTTTGTTATCTTGGTTATGAATTTCTAATTAAGTATGCAAAATTATGGAGGTAGCTTTAGCAATCATAGTTACTGTTATGAATTAAGATATTTTTACATATATATGAGATCTATATTTGAGGAGATTTTTTTCTTACATCCTTTAGGTGCACTGTGGAATCTTTGAAGCTCTACAAAATGGAGCAATAATTTATGTATTATCAGCTGTGGTTGTAAAACTGTGCATATTTCCAAGTGCATAGTTTCAGGCCTGCAGCAACCAATAGAGCCCTTAGCAACTGTTCTAATCAGCTACTATCCCAGTCCTGATTCTCTGGATGTGCTTTTGCAGATCAAAGTGCATGCTTTTTGTAGATCAAGGTGCATGCCTTTTGTTAATTATTTTACAGAAACACGTGCATTGTGCTTTTTGGTGCAGATTTTGATTGTAACACTCAGGCCAAAGCTGCATATAGTATCAGTTTTAAATCAAAAGACATTAGAGAATTATTTTGTTGCATTTGCTGTGCCTGAGATTAGAAGGATGTTTATTCTAGGAGACTGCCAAACAAGAAAGGATTGTTAGGAAATTGAGCCTCCTGCTTAGTATGGGCTGTCTTGTTTAGGATGAGAGTAGTTCTGTTTTTATAAGGAGTAATGTAGTGTTTTTCTAAGTATCACTGCTTTTGGCCTCAAGAAAACATTGTGCAATTTTAAGCAATATGCAGCAGTAATTGTGAGACACTGAGGCATGCTTTCTGTGTCTTCTGACACTCAAAGTGCAAGTTTTTTCAGGTTATTGAGTAAAAAGATTCCTTCTTCTGAATTAGTATCAGTATTTTAAATTTGATCCTGATAAAAGGATTTCAAAGAAGTCATCTATTAAGCAGGCGCTAAAAAATCTTGCTGGCATTTATTTCAGAAGCTAGTCCTTTTATTGTGTTACTGATTTTAAAGAATATGTTCTATTTTTTCTAATAAATCAATGTAGTTTCTGTCGTAGGCAGATGTTTTGTTTAAAGCTTTGCGCAATTAATGAAATGCACTTGCTAAAAACTAATTGTTCATGCATTAAGAGTTAATACTTCAGAAGTGTGGTAAGAAAAACATGAATATCTCCAGCATGGAAGAGATTTTGCTTTGATTACATATAATGTGGCCTGCCTCTTGGTCTTCAAAGTTCTACATTTTGTCAGACTAAAAAGACATGATCCTTTTTTTCTTTTTAAGGTGTTTCTTTCTTTTGTTTTTACATCTAAAAGGTACAAGTCAGAGTCCAGAAGGATAACAGCTGACACTACACACAGAATGATTAACTGCTGCTTACACAAAGTAATAATGTGATGAAAACAGGTCAATGCATTCAAATACTAGAGTGGATAATGGAATGTACAACAGAAAGTCATAGGAAATGAGGAAGTATATATATAACTGTAACTGAATATAAATTCCTTCTAATTTTCACATCATCTGTTCTTGGAGTTCTTGTTCTTCAGTTCTTCTGAAAGTTTTAGATATGCTTAGATTTTGTTGCAGGAAAGACAGATATATTGGGCTTCACTTTCTGATATAATGCCAAACATCGACACGAATATATATTAAACTGGTTTTTTTATCATTTTCCAGAGAAACCTTACAGGAGCTGGGTTTTTATTTGCAGAGTTTTGCATTGCAGTAGCTGATGTAAGAAGATCCAAATGATATTAAGCTCCTCCTGAGTTAGATTGATTTTGCCATTTAAATGGGTTTATTTATCCTCTCCAAATAGCTTCTGTTGGAGGAATATTGCAGCTGAGTTCTATTGCCAGCGATAGGGCAGCACTTTCCTGTAAGATGCTCTTGAGAGTGTAAAAGAGAGAGCTGGTTTACTGGGCCTCCCTTCTGTTCCTGCACAGCTCTGGCTGACATTACCAGCTCCAGCCAACTGAAGCAGTGAGAGCTGCGATTTTGCCTCAAAATTGTGTTTCATCTATGTTGGGGACTATGGTGCTGTTTCCTGTGTCCTAGGTTATTTTCTATTGAAGAATACTAAGAATTACCTCGTGTTGGGAAGCCATAAGAATAGTTTTTCATTCTTAACATTTGGCAAGTAGCCAGATGAACAAATTTTTCATGTGTTTGGGAATAGAAATAAGGAGAACTCTTCTGAAAACACAGTATATGCTTCAATTCCATCTGAGTTTTAAAACCGCATTTAAAGGAGCTTCAGTTTTTCTGCAGTCTAAAATTTGTCTGATAACTTTCAGTGACATACTTTTCATTCGAATAACAAAAGACAATCAAATATAGTTTTAAAATGTTTTAAAAATGTTTAGTAATGAGATAAGCTGGATTTTCTCATTGCCATTCTTCATTTAGTGTTTAGTATACAAATACTGTGCTGTCAGATGCTCTATTTGTAGTAGCCTGCTTTGAGAAGTCACAATTGCTTTGGGCAATATTCAGATGAACACATCACTGCATAATGGCAAGTATCTTTTGTGACTAAAATTGATAAAACTGTACAGAGGAGTATCAGTCCAATTTTGCCATTGCATTATGTATTAAAAGCTTTTCTCAGAGAATGGAAAACGGTGGATTTACCTAAACTGGGTTTCTCACATAACATATTGTTGTTGCTTTTTTTTTGCTACAGCTATGTGAAAGTGAGTTTGTTGTTTGGGTTGGCCACACAGGGGCATAAGATAACTGATATATTCAGCCCAAAGCCAGTACAAAGGTTGTTCACAAACTCTATGTACAACAGAGACTTAAGAATTGTCCATGTTTTGAAATTAGACGCATTTAATTTTAAAGAACAAATTGTACTTTCTTTCATTAGGTTAAAGCCCAGTATTTTTAAGGACCCTTAAGAATTTTCACTTTTTGAATCCCTTGGTAAGCATCTTTTACATAAATACAGTGATTTTCAGAAGGTTACTACAATAACCAGTATATTAGCTTGTTTGTGAAACTGGACATATACACTGAAAATATAATTTTAGCAGAAACCTGATTTATTTTCATTATTTTTCTGTTTTGTTTTCTAAATATACCAAGTAGCTATTTACTAATGCTCCATTTTATAATGAAGCGATCACAAGATATCAAGAATTACTGTCACAGACAATTGTTATTCTTCATGGTGCAAGTAATGATTACTTTGACATTGAAGGAAAATGATCATATTCTGTTCCTTGTTGGGAAAAAATTTTGGCAAGACATTTATGTACAATTGATTCGAGAGAGTTTTTATTTTTTTTTTCCCTGACTCTGTATTGGTTCAACAAAGAAAGAAGTTTGCTAATATTCTAAGAGAATGTTGCATTTTCAAATATTACTAGCCTAAGAACCAAGGAGAAAACACCATAATGGTGTTAGAAATGAAGATATATTGTACATATTCTGTCATGCAATACTGAATAAATGAAGCTGCCTCTCCTCACTTGCCAAAGCCATGTCTATGGCTACCTTTAAAAATTTAGTTTGTTGGGATTTTCGTGTCTGGTCCTTTTTACCTCTGTACTAGATTCACAGAATCCTGCTTCAAGTATTTTCCTCAAATCTGCAGCTGATGAGCTTTCTCCATTAAAAACCGTACAATTTTGATAAAAAAATCCAGAAATTTTATTTTTATTCCTACTATGTGTTTTTCCCTTCATGACTTAAAGGTGTAGCGAAGCTGTTTCCTCCCTTTGTTCGTAACTGTTTGTGTCTTGCCTCAGACACAATCAGAATTCCAAAACTAAACTAATTCCAGTCCTAGTCCTCTATAGTGCTTCAGAGAGGCTGTCCGTGTCAAATGATCCTGTAGCTTTCCTTCTTCCTAAAATTAGAGGCATAAGCTATATTCAGGTGACTCCCTATGTGCATATACATATTTTTATTTATATATAAACTTCTCTAAAAACAAGAGGGAGACCGATGGCTGGGACAGCAAGTTGTATATAACAGACAGGATGAAACTCATACAACTGTGCATTTGGTCTTTTCTGCACCTTTGCTATGCATCCCTTGTAGAGCACTCTATGTCCTCTTCAAGCATCAAATAAGTGCATCTAACTCCGTCTGTCCATTGCCCCTTGACTTGCTTCTTTGGAACAAAGTGGGACAAGTAGCATGATTTTCCGAATCTTCTCATGTTTCTATTTCCATTGGAGGAGGCAACTGAACATACTAACTTGCCCCAAAGCTGTTTCTTTATGAGAAGAAGTTCTGTATTTCATCATGTCTTGGCAGCTGTTGGGTTTTGGGTTTGTGTTTTAAGTCCCTATTTCTAGGAAAAACACTCTCTGTAACATTCTGTTATAGGTATTTTCAGAGAGAGAAAAGTAAGAGATTTCCTTACAGAACCATTTCTTTTTCCATCTCTTCCAGTTCTGGAGAGAGATACCTTCTGTTACTTCCACCTCAGTTGCTACAGATTTAATAAGGTGACATATGCTTCCTCCATGAATTTTGCAGAGCTGTGGATATTTGCAGCCCTAACAGGTTTCTCTCTATGCTCATTGTGCATCAGCTGCTGTTATCTGATGATGGCAATAAAATCCTAGCTGGCATATGATCTTAACCTCCCACCAGGAAGGAAAAAAGAGAATAGATCAAAGGTGGATAATTTATCTCAATTCAGCTAGTGTGTTAAATTCACAAATTTAAATAATCCTAAATTTGGAAATGATTAAATATGCCTTAAAACTTTTTTTTTCCTCACCTGAGTGAGTGCAACAGAAATCTAAGCAATATTTGACTTACCAAGTATGACATTTTTTATTAGAACATGTAAAAAGAATCTCTTCATTCTTGTGTAACTCAGATAATTTTTGTCATTCCTCATAATATTCTCATAAGATGTGGGTATTATCTTCTTTTTCTGGAATAAGGGAAGGCAGAAGCCATGATATTAAAAAGTGACTATGATTTTGTGTTCTCAAAATATTTAAGAGATTGGTTCAATGGTGAGGGCTCAATATATTATGAAAAGTGCATGTTCCAATATTCAAAAATCAAGATTGGTCATCTTGATCCTTAATTAGGTAACAGGTATATTTGAGTATAGATTGAACTGTGGTGACTGGAACAGTAACTAGCCCCAGATATTCATTTTACTCATCTTCAGGGTGCTGTCACTCTGGTAAAACTGACATGAGTGCTAAGCAGACCTGCTCCATACTGGCTCCATTGAGAGTTTGGTGTATTGGTGTGTGACAAAGTCAATACTTCAGACTGTTTACTGTAATTGGTCAGACTTGTATTCATAAATAGTTCATTTTCCCCACCTGTGTGGTCAAAAGTTCCTAGTAAGAGTCTTCACCAGTCCTGCTTCTCTCACTACCAAGTATGCAAAAAACCCCAGAGAATCACAGAACATTTTGAGATGGAATGGACACACAAGGATCATTAAAGGACAACTCCTGGCCCTGCCCTAGATCCCCAAGAGTCACACTATTTGCTTGAGAACATTCTTCAAAAGCCTCTTGCACTTGGTGCTGTGACTGCTTCCTTGGAGAGCCTGTTCCAGTGCCCAACCACCCCCTGGGGGAAGAGCCTTATTCTCATATATAACATCAGTCTCCGCTGACACAACTTCATGCCATGCCCTGTCACTGTCACCACAGAGAAGAGATCAGTGCCTGTCCCTGCTCTTCCCTTCACAAGGAAGTTGTAGCTGCAGTGAGGTCTCCCTTTAGTCTCCTCTTATCCAGGCTGAACAGACCAAGTGTCCTCAGCAGCCCTTCATATGGCTTCCCCTCAAGGACCTTCACCATCTTCATTGCTCTTCTTTGGGCGCTCTCTAATGGCTTAAAACCTTTCTTATACTCTGGTGATCTAAACTGCACACAGTAATGGGTAACAGCAGTTATGTAGTCCCTCACCTTCTTTACACTCTTTTATCCTTTTACCTCTTTTCCTTTTGGGTCAGTAATCACGTGCAGAGTTATGGCACAACGTCTCTACTAACGGCACTGTTCATTTACCAGGTCAGGAGCAGTAATTATAACACATTGTATAAAGATAGGGCTTTGAAAAGCAAAACCTTCCTTATAAGAATCAAGATATATCTTTGCTTTGTTCCTCGATAGATAAGATTTTTTACTGTTCCTGCCACAGATACTGCTTCACTAAGGCAGTGGAATGGAGGAAGACCACTTCTGTTGGTGTGGTGTAGATATTTTTTTTTTTTTCCCCTCTTTTTGATCTTTTGGGCATAGTGTCATTCTAGGTAGGAGAAGAACTACAAGGGAAAACAAACCTTTTTAAACCTCTACTGTCACATCTTACAGAAGGACAGAATAGCACAAATAACACTGGGAATGTTTGGCTGTGTAGGTTCTTAAGCTGGGGAGGAGGGAAGGTGGAAGTTTTGCAGTTACCCAGCTCCCTTCCATTCTGGTGCAATGGGGCTGTCCTACCAGGGCTAACTGTGAGCTCAGAATCCCTTTAGATATCTCAGGAATATAGTCTTGATTTTGCACTATAAAGGTAGAATGAAGCTTTAATCATAGAAAACACTGTGTTTCAAAACAGTTCAAGAAAGATTGGTGTCTGGGCCTCAAGTGACTTAGAGGGTTCTGAGAAAGGAATAAAAAAATATAATATTGGCCTTTAAAAAACTGTGAAATCCAAGATGAGTTTTGGAGGTAATTTTAGTTTTACCCTGAGATAAAAGGTTTGAAGCAGAAGTTGGGAGTATTTCAAGTCCTTGGTTCCCCTTCAGCATGTGCTTTACAATAGGGAGGCAAAGACAGCTTTCTGAAAACTGTTTCTTCAGTTCTGCTTTTTTTTCTTTTTCTTTTTTTTCTTAATCTGACAAGAAATAATTATGAGATAGAGAAAATAAATTAAAAAGTTGTCTCAAAGTTGTCTAAGTTTGACAAGGATTGCAGACTGAAATGCTGAAACATTAAGTGTATTTGTTTTCTAATAAGAATTGAGTTGGATATATTGTAAGTCAGAGTGAATTTGCATGGTGTCTTTATTAAAAAGAATGAAATACATCTTGATTAATACACTTTATCCTCCCTGCGATTTTTGAGTCAGATTTCTGATAAAGATGTACTTCCAAATTCCCATCTTCTGGTCTTCAAGACAATTCTTTATCATGAAACTTCATCAATATTTTGAATTGATAACTTTTTAACCATTGTCTCTCAACAAAGGCCACATATAATAGGAACAGTAACCTGTAATCATTAAAAGATATACAAAACTAAATAGACAATCAAGATAATTGCTTTAAGTTAGTTTTGTTTATTAACCTATAAAATAGTATATAAAGTCACAGAGAAATGCTCTAAAGCATTTAACAATTGTGCACCAAAGATGAGACCTTTTGTATTATGTGCATATATTTGTCAGTAAACAACAACATATTTCAATAATAAGTGGAAGAATAATGAAATTAGAATATTTCTTGCAAATTTTATTATTTTTTCTCCATGCAAGACATTCAAAATATTTTTCAACTGGCTAAGTAGATGATGAATAAAATATTACTAAAAGATGGAACCTCAGAATTTCAGTAAGACTTGGCACTCCAATTATTGACTTATTATGTCTTGTCCTACAAAATATATTTTCAAGTATAAATATACAAACATAACCAAAATAACATGAAAATATTTGGTTGAAACAGGCAGTTTAAAATCTCTCCTCCCCTCTTACCTTCTCTGTTTCTATACACCTGTGTTTCTCTTTACATTTCTTGATATCCCTAGTGTTATATTTTGGGCTGTTGCTCCCATGTCTTCAGATTGCACTCTGAAGAAATACGCTTTGCATGGATGTGAGGACCTCAGGAGTAGTCAATGCTTCATTCACTTAAGGACTTCCATTTTTTCACTGTTAATGGTGACATTGTTCTCCTGCAAAATTACAAGAACAATGAGTGTTTTAGAGAAGACTCAATTTTTATAGCTCTTCTGTATTGCGGTGACTCTAACACTGTTCTGGCATTATTCAAATAACCTACAGTAAAAGCCTGTAAGTACCCTGTTTTCAAGAACTCTTCCAGTAGGACACGCTTCATCTAACTGTCATACTTTTGGAAGTTTTTGAAAAGTGACAGGGAGGACAGAAAATATTTCAAAGTGTAGCAAGAATTATGATATTAAAAAAATAGCAATTCAGATAATTTATGTGCACAAAAGCTTGCTTGTGCTTAACATGGATCTTTATTGTTAAAGTTGCTTATTTGTAGGATGCTGCATAATCAGGGTGTATAAGGAGTACCTTCAACAGTAGGTCAATTCTGTTATTTTAGAATGAAGCGTGAGAAGTAAGTATAGTATCGTTCAGTCAAAGAACTGGGCAGGTACAGAGGTCTGAATTCTACACCTGCCACTGCCAACACCTTCTCTGTAGTGCCAGGAAAATAATGTAAGCTTCACAGATGGAGTTTTCTGAGATATATATCATATTTAATACCTTACAGAGGTCTATAAATTTTAATTTATAACTATTTGCAAAGATCTTAATTATCCTGGATTTCTAAGTATATACGTGTCAAAGTACAAATTAAATCTGTAGTCAACTTTTTTTTTGATTTAGGTTCACATCTAGATATTAGGACATGTGGCAGAGTGACAAATGTCAGAGATGTACAAGGATTCTCTGCCTTACCCTTCCCTTACATTCATTGATTCATATCACTAACTTCATATAACTAACTAGATTGTTTCCTGACAGCTACACATCTGAGGTTTCCTCACTACAGTGAGGTTTTTTCTTGACATAGGTATTCCAGAAGTTTTTCTCATTAATAGAAGTACTGAACATTTCTCAGTTATGTACTCATATATAAATAAAGCAAATGTATTTGCATTTGCAAAGAAATTCTTAAAAAGTGTGAGGATGTACAATCAGCATGTTTGATAATTTTAGAATCACAGAACTGTTTAAGATCATCTAATGCAACCATTAACCCAACACTGCCAAGTCCACCACTAAACCATGTCCCTAAGAGAAACTAATAACATTATATAAAATTTAATAAATTATATATCATATACATATTAATAAAACAAATATTTTAATGTAATATACTGTATAATATAAACTCTGATGGAGACACTAAAAATTGGGTAACCATGCAACTTACTCAGAGACTAAACTCACAAAATTGCAGTAGTGTACAGAAATACCCTGTTTTCCTGTTCAGCAGAGACGCAAAACTCCATTAATTCTGCAGGTGGTGTTGTGTGGCCTCCTCGTAGGAAGTTCCTGAAAAAGCTGCAGATCTGCATTTTTGTGGATTTTATTACTGCAGTACATGTTTATTAATGCAACTGTTGCAAAGGAGTTTTTACTGGATTTTGGTCTGTTGATGTAATCCACTACAAGTTTGCATTTGGAGTTCATACCTGAATATAGAAATAAACCCTTTTCCTACTTACCTCTAATTGGGAAATTTTTAAAATAAACACAGGTGTCTTCATGATGTCTCAGGAATAACTTTTTTTTTTACAGAAGTTATACAAAGTACATTAGTCTATATTTAATTTTGAGCATATATGGGTGATATCTGAACTGTACTTGTGTCATATAAAGCCTGTTGTATATATTCACCTTTTATTGGAGTAAGTTGATATTGAAATGAGTTTTAATCAGACAGAACTAATCTTGAATCTACTGCTGCTTCAGCTGATGTGAGATGAGCTAACTAAAGAGAAAAGAAAAATATATCTTTTAATAGGTCTTTGGCAATACAGCAGTTTTACTTGAATTCTGGGAGTTTCATTATAACAATTCCAAATTTGGAGTGATGTGTTATTGATGTGATATGGTTTTGTCTCCAGGAAGTGTCAACTCATAACAACATGTGAAAAAAGTTTTCTGAAATCTAAGGAGTGCAACAGTGTGTAGATAAGGCAGGAAATGGAGTTTATCATACAGACCTATTCACTGAGTTGCAGTTATTTCTGTCTCTTGCCCATCTGTATTGTTTTCTTTCACCTTCTTCAGTGAAAAAGTGCTGCAAAGTAATAGAATATCTCATTAAATCATATGTTGTGTATTCCTCATGTGGTGCAAAATTTAAACTATGGCAATAGAATAGAATATTTTATTATCACCATTTACCTAAATTGCAGAAGTGAATTTCTTACCTTGTTAGTTTATAGGGTGTTGAATCTCTACTGCAAAAAACCCTAGTTAAAAGTCCTCAAAAATATCTTTCCTTGCTCAAAGTCCTAGCAAAAACTGAATAACATCTTCTTTTCAGATTTCCAAATTATTTGGCACTAATGGCCATTGGCACTTTTTTTTTAATTCTCCAGAGGAGAATGCACTACTGTAAGTTATATAATGAAAACAAAAAGGAGGTAACATGTTCTCAGGCCAATAAATTAATTTGAAATTTTTTATCATCACTGTACTGTGTTAGTCTGTGTACTGAGCAGATCTAGAAAGAAAATTTTATCCTCTATCATTTGGATGGATTTTGTTCTTAATTACTGCTATGCAGGGTATTTTTAGAGCACACTTTAGCAAGGACTGAACTGGATACAGTGAATAAATATAAAGAAATGCTGTAGTGATTAATTTGAATGCACTTTATAATGATTGCAAATTACCTAATACCAGTATGAAACTGATTTTATGTTTATATACCTATATAAAAAAAAGAAACCATCATAAAAGGGACCTTTGCATATAGACCCAGACCCTGCCTGTACTCAAAACATGTCAGGAGGTCCAATTCAGAAACATTACTGAATTGCTAAAAGAGGTTTCTGAGAGCTGCTGTGAGGGAGGGTATTGTCAGTACCACAGCAGAAGTCTGTATTAATTCTGCAGTGAAAGCATAGCCTCCATTTGCCATGATTATATTTTCTGTCTGTGATATACTGTGTGCTGATTAGCTGTACTTTCTGCTGCAGCACTGCTGCATTTTATTTGTGGTATATAATCATGTATAATAAATAAGGCTGTTTGAATATTTAACCAGGAATCATAGTACATTTATTATCCATATATTATCATGGGTTAATTATGGTTCTATAGTTACTGGATTTTTTTTTTCCTTTGAAAGAGAAAATTTAACTTCGTTGCTTGTATGAAGGAAAACAATCTCAGATAATGTCTATCTGGAAACATCTCTAATTCTGTAAAACAATATTTTAAATATGTACATACTGTGTCTCATTTTTTCTAAACCCTATACAAACAGTACAAGGAATAAGGCACTGGAATAACTTTTCCCAGTTTCTTTGTAGCTATAGGATCTGCTACTTAAAAAAGACCACAACTGGCAAACGTTTTCCATGAATCTTGGAAATATGGATCTTGATTAGTTGAGATTTTTTTACTCTGGTAATTATTTTATGTTATATATTCAGAAATAACTTATTTGTAAAAAGAGGATTCAGTATCTGTTGTTATACAAAGATAGAATGGCTTGGATTGGAAGAGACCTTAAAGACCGCCTCATTCCAACCTCCCTGCCATGGGCAGGGACACCTCCCACTAGATCAGGTTGTTCAATGCCCCATCCAACCTGGCCTAAATGTTACTGTCCTCTGTAAGTCTAACACAATAAAATAGGTTACCATTTTGCCACAAAATCTCTCAATATTCCTTCCAAGCATCCTTAAATTCTTCTGTAAACTGTATTTCTATATATTCGTAAGAATGTTGGCTTCTATTGACCTAGCTGGAAAAAGGAGCTTTATATTTGAAGTTGTAGTGATTAACATATATTTATTGTATATCACTCAGAAATGGAGCTTGAGAGAACATAGACTTTTAGAAAATAGCAATGAACTTTAGATGAATATAATCTGTAGCATGGAAACTTAATGTTTTCCACATAAAGCTGACAGATACCTGTTGGGGCTGACCACAACTGGCAGGTTATCAGCAAAATAAAAAGTTGTGAAGACTATCATAGGTTTTGTGCAGTATTTCTATCTATTAAATACAAGGGGGAACATGCTGCACATCTCTGAGATGTTGGTACCTGGGGCACTGTGCATAATTCAGGACATGTTTAGCAAATCTGGAAATACATCCAGGTTGGTTAACTAGCATTGAAAAGAGACAGATTAGCAGCATATATGTGTATTGATTACTTAAATATCAAGAAGAAAAAAGATTTATTTAGGAGATTTAAAAACCCTTCACAACCATAAATAGTGTTGTAATAAATGGAAAGCTTCCACTGAATGCCCATGCAAATTTCTTAACCTACCACATTATAGAATGACTCCCATAGGAAATGGTATAAGCCTTTAAAGAAATAAAAATTTCTGAAATTAGTTGAGAAAACTCTAGAAAATGTACTGTGGGGAAAGATCCTTCATTGTCATGGAAACAAACTAGATGATCTAATGTTTTCCATCTCCAGCTGTGTTCTATTTCTGCCATTTACTTTCAGGTGAATTTAGAAAAATTTTGATTATTTTCACTCTTTGGCATTACAATATGTTTACTATGAGCTGAGATTTAAGTACTATGTCAAAAAAATTATATTTCATTAAGATCAACTAGGAGTTAGTGTTTGCAACACATGAATGCTTAATTAAAACACATGGACTGAATTACATTATTAATAGACCTATTATTAATAGAGCTGCTATTTCTGCTCTTTTCTGCATTGTATGAGTATCACTTCTACTATATTTTGCTAATTCTGCTGTCTTTCAGTTCAATTAAAGGCAAGTCAAAGAACTGAAACTAAGATGAATTAGTTTTATTTGTACTTTATCTAAATTATTGCTTTGAAAAAAAGCAATGTTTTCAGTAAAATGTGTGGATCATCTTTGTATATTTTCCTTTACCCAAGATCTTGTTGTATAAATTTATTTGCTCGGAAGGTTCTCTAAAGGATAATATTGCAGATGAAATACACATTTTTTTCCATGAGGTTAAAAATGAATTTGATCTACCATCAATCCAATACCCTTTCTTCCCAAGAGGCAACTCTAACCTGATCACATGAGAAGTTTGCAGTTAAAACATCATCAGAAATTGTGTTTTCTTAAATTCCAATTATATATATAGTCTTCCTTTACAGGACTTCATTCAGAAATCAAATAGCTCTATAAAAAAATAGCAAAAAAAAAATAAAAATCCAGGGACAAAAATATATAGGTTCTGAAGGCATTCCTAATGCTTTCTGCACTTATCTGCCATTTCTGAGTTTTCAGCAGAGAGGTTTTATCCTTTGCATTACTAAAATAATTTTCAGTTATGTAAACTTTATGACTCAGGCAGCATATTTACTAACACATGAAATGGAGCTTGTACTGAAAGTTTAAAATCTAGAAGGAATGTTTCAAATGTTAGCACTGCACTGAAAAGTCTGATATCAGACACCAAGAAGGAAATGACAGTTTTGTCTCACCTGACTTCACATGGTGTTTGGAAACAACATCGGCTTCCTGTGAAATCAGTGGAGAGACACCAATATTTTAGAGTAGAACCACCTGACATTTGAGGCAGCTGCATTAATTTCAGTGTACTGCTGACTAGAAGAGGTGAGGTAGTAGCAGCTTTGTTGTTTTGGGGAGCTAGCATTTACAGAGGGATGGGAGTGCAAAGGATGTAATTACTCTTCCCTGAAAATTTCCTTGCTGCCTAGATCCCCACGTCGTGCTCCTGGCTCACATTGCTGCCTAACGTTTTACATGCTGCAGATAATTAACCAGTTAATGGTAATTATAATGAAACTCAGAGTATTCTGAGAAAAAGCGTGTGAGACAAATATTAATCACTTCATATGAATATGACTATCAGATGCACCCAGATTTTCAGTTGTCTGAGGTCGATGTATCCTTGTTACAGGAATTTGAGTGGGTGTTTTGGCACTATAATGTATAGAAATATTTAATGATGATATAAATTTGAAAGAAAAGAGAAGTTGCTAAAGAATAAGTATATGTTTATAGCATTAATAACTTCTTTATTTTTCCTTAGGCAAAGGCAGTTCCTTTTACTTAGATTGTAAGGTTCTTATAGAGAATAGAAGTTATGTCTCAAATAGTGCGATAGAGAAGTGCTATAATTTTTCTTTCCTTAGTAGTTGCTATGTAATGTCTAATTAAAAAAAATAAATCTTATTCTTTCATCTGTCTGCTATGGTTGTTGATAGGAACAACAGTGCTGCTTATAGAATAAACATAAAAAAATTATTATGTAAAAGTTAAATGAAATGCATAATATAAGAAAAATGAAAGTCAAATTACCACAGTCTGTGAAAACTAAAATGCTAATTGAGGCTACTCAAATAAATGTACTGAAATAAAAAAAAATGTTTGAGCCCTCTTTTAATGGGGGACTCAAGCCTGCAGCAATGTTTGCTTATCCTGGTGTGCTTTGACATCAGTGGAACTTTTCAGAAGGTAAATTTGTCAGAGGATTCACTGCAAACACTATTTAATATGGTTTGCAAAAAATGTGCTCTGTACTGTATAATTTGCAATAGAAGAAGCTTATTTCCAACGATGTTACTTATCAATATATTTCTCTAAGGGTTATTTTTTCAAACACCTTCACTGTTTAATACCATTCAAGTTCCTGCACTTTATGGAGATCAATTTCTAAACCAAAAACTTCTAATATTATCTGACACAAAAAATTATCAGAAAATATTAGACTCATAAAAATTATCATATTCCCAAAGGGGGTACATTTAAAAGTAATTTATTTCAGTTTATTTGAATTTCACTTAAATCTGTTCTTCATCCATGATAGCCTCGTAGCAAATACTGTGCTGCCTACCTTTGCTTCCCTTACAGCTGTCAACAGCAGCTGTTGAAACCAAATGGAAACAAAAAAGTATCAGCACAATATAGAGTCACATTTTCCAGAATATTAATCGGTGAACTGAAAGAAAAAATTATAATACTAATTCATTAAAAGTAATAAGCAATGCCAGTCAGATTTATTTATTTAATAAGATAGTGGCATTGATTGTGATGGTGTTTAAAGAATAGCCACAGGACAAAAAAGTAATATAAGTGTTTAAAATGAAAATTAGATTGATCATTGTCTGTTTATATCTGTTTTAACTTCATTTCTTGTGCTACAGTATCCAGAAAGTTTTTTGGTGGGTGTTTTTTTTT